>SNQJ01S0017317.1:75154-134916 GCA_010110895.2 Picea sitchensis
AATAGAAATTGTGTATTACTGTATATCTGTGTTTATGGTTGCATCTCTGATACATTTCTGTTATATTATTGAATATCTGTAATATCTCTGTGCATTTCTTTATTATATCTCCGCTCTCATTTCGTGCCGAAAATAATCCGGATCACCAATACCTATTTGACTTCAGTGATCATGGGAGATCAGATTGTACTACATGGTATACATATATCTTCAGATTGATTTTTCAAGATTGGTTTCACTGGGCCTTATTCATGACTATGAAAACTTTTGGCATATAACCACATTTGTATTTTCCTATTCATGGCCATGAACACTTGTTTGGTATATTTTTCACATGGATCTACATTGTATTCTTGCCAGCCATGTATGCAAAGTTAGTACATAATGTAATGAGAAATTGAGTTCATCTAGCTGGTTCTCTACCACTCCACTTTTGGGTTATTTATAATGTATTCCAGTCATCACAGATACTCCTCTGATCTCACACATTAGGGGGCATCTGTTATAGCAAGATTTTCCTCACCATTGCTATCTTGCACAGAGGACCTTTTTCCATTTCCCTATGCAGACTTTTCATCCCTTTTTTGATGAATCCAGAGCTAAAAATATACATTTTTCCACATATACACTCCCTAACTGCTATGCAAGATGCGTATACACTTGTTTCTCCATTACATCTCGTGTATATCGAGATTTTTGCTAGAAAATATAAAATGAGGTCGAGTTACCATGTCACGACAAAAGATCTCTGATCCTTGGCCTTCCATATACTGGAAACGTTCCGACTCGGCCCTTCAGTTGCATTCTGGAGGCTATAAGAGCACAATTTCGAACTATGGAAAAGAAGGAGAAAACATTCAACTTTGAGAGAAAAGTTACTCTAGAGAAATTACTTCATATTGAGTTTGCATCCCTTTGTCCCTCAAGTCTGAACACAGTGTTCAACCCCCAAGCTCTTCCCTTATTATTGAGAGGACCTCTTTGCCTCTTTCTCATGAGTTTGCCTTTGGTTGAGGATTGAAGTGGCGGGGACCCAGTTGGAAGGAACTTGGTTTCGAACCATGCTGACACAGAAGTCTGTAATGTTGACACTTCTGCTAATCAATTATTAATAGAAATACTCCTTTCCCTCCCTATTGGTATCTTGCAAATACATGATTATTATCCATGGGTGTGTTTGTAATGTTTATTAATGGATTATGCTATCTGATGTGCTAACCCCTTTCATATCATCACTATATACTTTATTTTCTTGTTTGTTGAGAACTTCTTGCAGGTATAAAGCTTTGGGTCAAAGTGCTCAATGGTGGAAAATCATCAAACCTTGGATCGAGGTAGGCCTCTTTCTTATATTACACATTAGTTTATATAGCATATGTTGGAATTGAGTTGATTTCTGCAGTCATACCTGTCTGTTGTGGTTTACCCTTTGCCATAGAGAGTTTTTCCCTTGTAACAACATCGATGATATAAATTTGACCATTGATTATGATAGGAGTAGCTTCAACCAAATCTCTATCGTCTGTTCAATTTATGTTATAGTGGATTCTACAATTTCTCAATTTGACTAGATTTTCTCAGTAAAAGATCAATTCTTCTTCTTGACACCTTCGATATGGCTCAGACTTGTATTACTTAATTGACACACGATCCCCTGTAAGCACTCACACTTTGCTGCTAACATGGAAAGGGCTCTATTCCTCTTCACTGAGTATACATGCAGTAATGTTCTAGGTGCTTCCTCTATTTTCCTAGTTTGATCCTTGCACCTATATTTTACCCAATGCATGGTCTCCCCCTACTTGAGATGTTAGTGAAATCTATGGCTGTCTATGTTTAATATCGACGACAACAGGATTTCCAATAGATGGTTGATTAAGAATTTTATTGGCCAGTCAATTAGAATAAAACAATTGACTGGTGCATAAAACAAGGCAAAAATTAAGGATTTTCTTACACGACCTCACTAATCGATCTAGACCCCATATTTCTCAGTTCAAGGTAGTTGGTTGCATCTTGGTTCTATATCAGATGGTCTTATGGGTCGATCTATGAATGCTAGTGAACATGTATATGTTTATGTGTTGTGCATGGAAAACTTTTTCTTTATTACACTTCTTTGTATATTGAGCAATGATCAATTGTGATTAGGTTCTATAACAATGTGTTTAGACACCATCTTTCTCTCTTGGAATACTAGCTCTTTGATTGAGGTAATCCCCTGAGTCTCCAACATGGTATTAGAGCTAGTGGTTTAAGATCTAACTTGTTGTCTACAAGTGTTATGGAGGCTATTGGTGCTCTTGATGAGTTGGATTTATATGGCATATTGTCTTGGGGTTTTGACTGACAGACTAAATCTAGGACCATATCAATAGATTGATATTAGGAGTTCCAAGCCAAAGCCTATGGTTTTGAATGGCCACAATTATGGAATTTAGGCATGATATATGGAAACCTTGTCAAACATTAAAGAACTGTAGTACTTTATAAAAGTTGCAATTCTAAATTTGAAGGATGACCAATAGAAGTTTGTCATCAATGAGAAGAAGGATGAGGCTATAGGAGTCACAACAAATTGCATCTATGAGGAGTTCCACTTTCATATAAGTTGGATCAATTTCTTAAATGCTATATAGAAGAAGTCGAAGACTTTTTTTGATAAAACCGATGAAATTCAAGTTATGCAAATTGAGAAAGAGTTGAACTCTGTAGATGGTATTTCTTTTGAAATAACTGAAGATTATTTGTCCCATGTCAATAAGCTTCAGTTGAAATTGGCTGAATGCATAAAATATTTTTCCAAGAATGATGGTTATCTCATTGAACTAATATGAATGAATCTAAATACATTTTATCATGTGTTACGTTTGACATTTCGTGCCACTTAGGCCTTCGAGAAAGATGATGATGGTAAGGATTATACCTTTGTCTCTTTTTTCAATTTGTTGATTAAAGCACAAGAAAAATTGCTCGGTGAACATAAACTGAGGTCAAGCAATATGCTCGTTTTCTAAAGGGGAAAGGTAAACACAATTATAGAGAAAGAGGTTGATGGGAGAAGGAATGCAACCATGCCAGCTAGAATAACAGAAGAATCTTGGCGACCAGATTCTGACCAACAAAAGTAGAAAGAAGAAGACCTACCACTATTGTGTGAAATTGGGACATATAGAGTGTTAGAAACATAGGTGTGCTCATTTCACCATAGAAAATATAGCAATATTGTCACCCAATGATAGGCACAAAGGCCCACCGAGTACCTTAACCTTGAAAGATATAATAATTCTGGAAGTAATCCAATATTCAACCAAGGTAACACACCTTTCTCCAAGGCCAGTGCACCAAGAAAGAATAACCAAAGGCCAAGAAGAAATTCCAAACCATAACCAAGAGAAAGTCCAAGCCAAAACCTAAATGCTAGTTGTAGCAACTGCATCTGTAGCTGCAATTCCTCTCCAAACTTGTACACCACTGGTCTTATGTAGCTGTGAGAGTGTGTATAACAAATGAGCTCTAGCGCCGTCTGTTTATACTAGTATATGTCACTTGACTAGGATGACTTCTCTTTATGGAGGCTAATAACTCAATATTAAATATTCTCTTGATCCAACTTCTCTCCTAGGGTTATTATCCAATGTTTTAGGGTTTCTCTTGGTTTCCAAAATATTCTAGTCTTGTCAGAGATTACACATGAATGTTAATACCTCCTGCAACTACCATAATATCAACACTCCCTCCTAGCTAGGGAGGTATTTAAGGAAATGGTATTGAGCACAAACATACCATTCAACCGGTAGCATCATCAATTCCACATGGGCTATCTCATGATAAAATCATGAGCACCATCATCACTATCAATATCATTTGATAGCATCAACTGCATCATCTCTTGAAGCCATACTCCATCTGGGTAATCAGGCATGATGCTGAATAAGTCACTCACTCCACAGAGTGATACAAGAACCATTCTTCTAATCCATACATATGTCCTAGAAGAATAATTGTTCCAACAGATGCTGGAAGCCACACTATGGGTTACAAGGACTATTCTTCTAATCTGGACATACGTCCTAGAAGAATGACTGTCCTAGACCATTTTCCACAGGGAGAATGTCTATCCATCAACATAATGACTATTCGTCTAGCTGGTAATCATATCCAACACTAGTGATAGTCTCCATGGAAATCACAACAATGCCATTCAATAGAACACAACTATGTCTATCCATAGTAGTACACAACTCATAGTCACAACCAATGGAATACATCCACCACAGTGGCATACAACTAATGTATAGAGACATACAGTCTCCACAACAATTATATCATCTGATGTCAACCTGCATAACAATATCATGATACAAACTGAGTCATCTAGGCCATTCTTCCACTCACATTTGTGAGATCTGGAAGAGCATTTTCCCTCAAAAAGTAAAACATTAGCCATGGGCTATCTAGACTATTCTTCCACAACATAGAAGAATAAATTTCCCTGACTTCTGAGCTTGGACCATTCACTTAACTAGACCATTCCTCTGACACCAATATTAGTGCAACCTCGAGAGAATGAGTCTGCCCCAGGGAATGCCAATCCATGATTGTTGAACCTGGACCATTCACTTAACTGGGCCATTCCTCTGGCACTAATCAAAGTGCAACCTTGAGAGAATGAGTCTGCCCCAGGGAATGACTGTCCGGACCATTTCCTATGGAAATGACTGTCATGCACCAAACTCCAAAATGGACCATTCTTCGAAACTTCTCACAACTGTGAACTTCGAAAGAATGATTGCCCGATGAGGAAGACCATTACTCAGATTTACTTCCAAGAAGAATGACTGTCCTAGACCATTCCCCCACACTGGCCACAAGGGGAATCACTGTCTATGGTACATCAAAAATCTATCGGACCATTTCCATTACGAAAATTATTGTTCTATCTTGACCATTTTCCAAACTGGAAAATGCCCGTTCGTCAAAAATCTTGAACCAGTTTCCGAACTGGAAAGGAACTGCCCAACCGGACCATTTTACGAACTAAAAATGACTGTCCATAAATCAATAACATATTAGTGCTCCTTCCCAACCTGGGATTAATAACTTCCTTATTGGATAATCACTTCCTTTTCCAATAAGGAAGTTGTCTCCATGAGCCCCAACTTGTCTCTTAAGTATGCAAACTTTTCATCTTGGACAGAGGCTTTACCACAATATCTGTAATTTGCTCATTTGTGGAGATATATTGGAGAACCACTTCTCTCTTCTGGACTTTATCACAGAGAATATAGTGCTTGATCTCAATGTACTTCGACCTATCATTGAACACCGATTTCTCTGAAAGATTCACATGGATCTGATCATTACAATATATCATGGTTGAATTCAGCACCTGATCAGACAGTCTAGAAACCAAATTACAGAGCCACATTGCTTCTGTACAAGCATTGCAAGTTGCAATATAATCTACTTCTATAGTGCTAAGTGCAACATACTTTTGTTTCCTACTAGCCCATAATATCGTGGCAAAGCTCAAAATGAAACATATTCGAGTAACACTTCTTCTATCATCTACACTCCATGCCCAATCTGAATCGATAAATTCATGCCATTGTATGTCATAATTTAAATGTCCCACAAAACAAATATCCAGCTGAGTATTCTCCAAATACATCAACGAGCCAATCAATTGTCAATAAAGAGACGAGTCTACTGGAATAGAGTCTCTTCAACTTCTTCAGATATGTTATCATGATATTTTTCCATGGATTTGCAATCCATCATCCCAGACTTATGAGTAATCATTCTGATACACTTTCTCTGTCATAGGAAGTTTTCTCCACACTTCTACTATATATGAGATACTCTGCATCAAGTTACTTGAATCCATACAAGGTCTTCTTCCATTTGCATACATGGGTATGTTTTTTTCTCAATTTGCTTTATTGGGAAGAACAATATTTTACATGTAAATTTCAATCCATGGATACTACAAGAGGTATATCTGGTTTATTGGAACAAGTTGTCATCATAATATTCTCCCTCCTTCTGGAAGAACCTCTGGTTCTGAATCTCGCAATGCTTCCATTCACAAGTATTTTTCACAATTTATTACATACACTGTTATTCATCACAACTTACATTTCTTCTGCTTGATTTCTTCTAGTGGGTTCAAACCATGTTGGTAGTCTTATGATTCTTGGTATAATAACTAGTTGTTTTGGATTTTCTTTCTTTCTTGGAATCTTCATGTTCTTCCTCATGTTCATCTTTAGCTTTTGGGTCCATGAAGTCTTCTATAGATTCCATTCCCTTCCTTCCTGAAGATTCCAAATTATTCATTTCATCATAGGAACATGGATGTAGATGGACAACCAAGGATACTTAAGGCTTCTTTTCGAAGAAAACTTCTTCTTGAGTCAAAATGAACACGTGTTGCTTATCATGGCTGCTACTTCCAATGGGGAACATGGAAAAATAATTTATAATCTTCATGGATTCTTCAATGGATCATATCATTTAGGATTATCTCCCTCATTATCCCGACTTCATGCATGAATATATGCTCTTCTATTGGAATTTTGCAATCAAGTCCCTCCATCTAAGAGAGTCCATGCTTTCGTCTGCATCCTTATTGATTTTTGCAAAGTGTCACAAGTTTTATTCTAGTTTCCTCTTGATTACTGACTTCTTTCTGGTCTGACTCCTTCTGGGTCTCTTCAAGTTTGATTCTGATTGTGGCCCATATGGTAGTTTTTACTTATATAATAGTTTTCACAAGAATTTCCACCAAAGATTGTCAACATACTTCATCTTTTTCATGTGCATTGTAGTCATTGTAATATGAATCCTTATCTTTTTATTCTCCCATAGGTATTGCTTCACTAACCATCTTATATTCTAAGAGATATATATGCATGATATGTACAAGAACTATATTATAGAAGAATATTGTTACCTTTACTAGAAGAAAAAGTTTATTTTATCTTGTTTGGATTTCTTTGAGGGTTCCCTTTCTTCGACAACTGTTGCTTCGTCTATTTCCTTCCTTTTCTTTAACTCGGGACAATGATTCCTGTAGTGACCATATTTTCGACAATTGAAGCACTGTATTTTTGAGATATCCTTTTCTTGGTTTGGTTTCTTCCATTAGCCAAACTTCCTCTTATTCCTGAAATTCTTGAATTTTGCTACGAAGGCTTGATCATCATATTTATTTTGGGATTTCTCTTTTGCGTTAATCCTTGATTATTATTGTGCAAAACAAGTACAAAGTTCTTCAAATGTGGGATACTCCTTTCTTGTGTTCATGCTTGCGGCAAATGCATCCCATGTCTTGGGAAGGCCATTGAGTACTATATTTACTAGTTCCTTTTCTGAAATGATTTCTTCAATAGCTTGTAGTTGATCTCTTAACTGAGAGATTCTTACAAAGTATGATGATATGCTTTCATCATAATTCATTTTCATGTCACAAAGCTCATCATGGATGATTTTAGGGGCTAAATTTCGCTCATGGGCTAATTTTCCATGGTTTTTCCAAAAACAAGATTCGCTGTTTTAAAAATGATTTGCCCAAATTCTATAGGATAAAGTTATTTTACCTTAAAAATCGCCAAAATTTTATAAAAACTATATAAAATCCTTATAAATTTGAATTTTTTACAAAAATATCATCAAACATTTATAGTTGGAATATGAAGGATTAGTAAGATTCGTTAAGGTTTCTACATTTTAAAACAAATTTCCATCCTTAAAATTATCCATGAAGCTCATTCTTCAGACTCATTACTTGTCCAATGTTTTTGACTGAGAAGAGGTTATTTAGGACATTGATCTAGGTGGATATCGGTGGCCACCCACTGTTGGAAGATTGCGTGTTGTACATATCGGTGGCCACCCACTGTTGGATATTGGTGGCCACCCAACAGTTGATTGGAGTAGATATACATGAAGGAAATTACACATGCAGGTACAACACCCATGGATGGATAGTATAAGTCATGCCGCTTCCGGTGGTATGTGGCACGTCACGTGGATCTTCACGATTGAGGAGAAATGAATTTTTGAAGATGACAATGTGAATTGAAGCATAAACTACATGTCAGCTCTAATGTTAAAAGGAAGTGACATAAGGGTGTAAATACATATAATTATACATTCATTTTTAAACACACACAATTTTGTTAATGGACAAGGAGATATAAGTCAAATTTTAGAGGAAATATGAAGTAAATAAGGCCGAATTTCAAGGGAGGATGAAGTCTTTTGGTGATGTGTTCTAAGGTATGTTATTTACAGGTCATCTTACCATTTCTGCTATAATTTTTTTTTATAGAAGGATTCATATGGTGAAATTTTTATGTTATTGAGAAGACATATCTAGGTACCTGTGGTAAAAATTTCATCTCTTTATTCACTATAATTTTGGAGATACACTCTGTGGAAGATAAGGTTTTTGACTAGTCCTGAAGCTAGTCATAAACATGTGTTCTGGGTAAAACAATCATAACGTATTCATAGAGAATCCAAATGAAGTGAGACCAATTGAATTTGAAAGAGTATGGGCTGTAGTTTCATGTGTACAAATTTCAGAATCTTATGTTAAATATTGAGAGCAGGGCATGCTGTACAAATTCGCTCCCCTGAATAAACCAAAATTGAATAAGGTCTACCATTTTCTCTATAACTCCTTTTCTGGGAGGATTCAAGGAGTGAAACTTGGATGAGCTTCAGAGAATACATTGAGTTATATTATCTATAGGATCATAATATTCTAATAAGTGAAGAATCGTAGAAGTTGAAGAAGTCTCAGGAAGCATTATCAGGTTCTATGTGATGGTTGGTTGATGGTGATAATTTAATGTAAATTTTTATTATCTCTCATATATTCTTGGGTGGAAGGAAGGGGCAAGGATGGAGAGGTAAACCCTCTCTTGATATTGGAGGATTGTATATTCCTTTTGGAGGTTTATACCTCCCTTTATATTTGGAAGTTGTATCTACCTTTGGAAGTCATTACTTCCCTTGAACAATAACTATTGGTTATTTCTCATATATTGTGCATGGTCTATTGTGGTGTATTGGTTTAACTCTTCTACTATTGTTCATTTCTCATTAGATATAATTGAATATATAATCCGGTTGAAGTATAAATTGATTTTTTTTTTTAAATTGTACATGATACTGATTCACCCCCCTCTCAGTATCATCAATTGGTATCAGAGCCAGGTTTCCTTCAGAACAGTTTAACCACTGGAAGGAAAATACTGAGCAAAGATGGATGACCATGAGCACATTCCAAATGGGATTCAACGATTTGATGGAAGTAATTATGCATATTGGAGTGATAGAGTGAAAAATTACCTAACATATTTGGGAGTAGACATTTGGTACTCAGTTGTAAATGACTATGTAATCCCAAAGAATGCTCCAACCGATCCAAATGAGAATAAGCTTATGAGTTGTAATTCAAAAGCCAAACATGTTATTCTAGGAGCATTGGCACCAACCATTGCCAACAAAGTGATGGGATGAAGAACTGCTAAAGAGGTATGGGACAAACTCAAGAGTATCTATGAAGGTGATCCAAAAGTTAAGCAGGTCAAGCTTCAACGACATAGAGCATACTTTGAAAATTTGAAGATGGATGAAAAGGAAGATATTGCAACTTATTTTCTTAGAGTTGATGAAGTTGTTAATGCTATCAGAGAATTAGGTGAAGATCTCAATGAATCCTTGGTTGTACAAAAAGTGTTGAGATCACTTCTCTTGAAGTATGATGCTAAGGTCTCCGCCATTGAAGAAACTACAGAATTGACCAAAATGACAATGGATGAATTACATGGGTCTCTTATAGCATATGAAATGAGAACATGTACAAAAATTTACCAACCAAACAATGAATAAGCCTTTAAAGCCATAAAGAAGGCAAAAGACAAGGACAACGACCTTGATGAAGAAATAACAAATTTCGTAAGAAGGTTCCAGAAGGGAACTGGAAGATACAAAGGTAAGTCTCCTCTCAAATGATTTAACTGTGGTAGAATAAGACATATTGTTAAAAACTGCTACTATAAAAAGAGAAGTCTCAACAATAAAAAGAGCTTCTACTCCAAGGATGATGACATCTCCTCAGATGAGAGTGATGAAGAATATAATGATGGAGGAGAAGTCCTCTTCATAACCCAAGAAACCTAGGATGATGATCACAAGAGTTATAAAGAAGAAGAAATCATTTCTGAAGAAGATTCAGATGAAGAAACCAACCTTGATTCCTTTTGGGGATACAAATACAACGTAGAGAGTGAACAAGAAGATGAGAATCTTGAAAAGTTGAAGCATGTTGAAACTAAAAATAACAAGCTTAGAAACACAAACATAATACTAAAAGGTTAATTGAGTAGTTGTGAAGAAGAGAATTACAGGCTTAAAAAGACCATTGGTAGATTGAAGGAATAATTAGAAGATTATGAGAAATTGAAAGAAGAATTGGATCACACAAAAGGGGAGCTACTATTGACAATAGAAAAGTTGAAGAAGTTCAAAAAAAGCACTGAAAAATTAGATGAGATCCTTAGCAGTCAAAGATCTCCAAACGACAAGACAGGACTAGGATACAATGACAATTTGAAGACAACAAAACAAGAGAAGGAAGATGAAAAGGATGAAACCAACACTCCAGAGCAAGTTGAACAACAAGATAGAAGACTAGAATTTAGAAGGAATGAGACATCAAGAACATCCTCTCCCATCAGGTATGAAATAAATCATTATGAAGGAATCTACAGAAGAATAGATCATGCACCCAGATGGACTACACCACAAAGAAGATCGCGTACTCCTAGGTATCAAAATTTCTTTCTTGGACATTGTTATACTTCTGGAAATTTTGGACACAAGGCAATCAATTGTAGAATAAATGAAAGGAATAACTACGCAAGATACATGAATGGTGCAAACAATAGATATGGAAATGTTCACAGAACTGTCAACAAAAATTATAATCCATTTGACCCATTAATGGATCAAAATATTGTATGCTACAAGTGCAATAATATTGGTTACAAAGCACGAGATTGTTGAGCACCTAATCCTATGCCAAATGGCCCTATACCAACTACAACATGGAAAAGGAAAGAAATTCCACACAATGAAAACTATTGAATAGCATTGGTCGCTAAAGAATGAAAAGAAGAAGCTGAATGATTCATAGACAGTGGGTACTCATCTCATATGAACAAAGATCAAAGAAAATTTGTCATCTTGAAGAAAAAGGGTGGAAATATTGCATTTGGAGATGACTCATCTACCAAAATACTTGGAAAAGGAACTGTAAATCTTGGAAGTGAAAATGTAAAATAAGGAAAAGTCCTATTGGTTGAAGATCTGAAGCATAATCTCCCGAGTGTCAAAAAAATATTTGATCAAGGATACACTCTTATGTTTGACTCCCGAAAATTTAAAATTAGAGAAAAGAACTCAGGAAGATTGGTTGAAACTACAACAAGAAGACTGAAAAAAATATACATCCTAGACATGAAGAAGAGAGAGAAGACATAATCCACACAAAAGGATTCCAAGGAAGAAAAAGTCCCAAAGACCAAAAATAAGGATGAAGTATTATTGAGTGCCACATGTTCATGGGGAGCAACCCCAAAGAAGAAGGTCACCTTATGCCATTCAACTTAGGGGGAGCAACCCCACCCTTTTCCATTTATGTCAAAGGGGGAGAGAAATTGGTATCATGATGACAGGGGGAGCATGAGTGTTTCCATCAATGACAAAGGGGGATATTGTTGGAAGATTGCATGTTGTCATTGATGTCAACCCTAGTCATTGGTTGTAGTCATTGATGTCAACCCTAGCCATTGGGTTTTGGACCCAACAGATGATCGAAGTAGATAGACATGAAGGAAATTACACATGTAGTTACAACACCCATGGATGGATAGTATAAGTCATTCTTCTTCTGGTGATATGTGGCATGTCACGTGGATCCTCACGATTGAGGAGAAATGAATTTTTAAAGATGACAATGTGCATTGAAGCATAAACTACATGTCAGCTCTAATGCTAAAAGGAAGTGACATAAAGGGTATAAATACATCTCATTATACATTCATTTTTAAACAGACACAATTTTGTTAATGAACAAGTAGATATAAGTCGAATTTCAGAGGAAAACTGAAGTAAAGAAGGTCAAATTTCAAGGGAGGATGAAGTCTTTTGGTGATGTGTTCTAAGGTATGTTATTTACAGGTCATATTACCATTTTCGCTATAAAGTTTTTTATAGAAAAATTCAGATGGTGAAATTTGTATGTTATTGAGAAGACATATCTAGGTACCTGTGGTAAAAATTTCAGCTCTTTATTCACTACAATTTTGGAGATACACTCTGTGGAAAATAGGGTTTTTGACTAGTCCTGAAGCTAGTCATAAACAAGTGTTTTGGGTAAAAAAATCATAACGTCTTCATAGAGAATACAAATGAAGTGAGACTAATTGCATTGGAAAGAGTACGGGCTATAGTTCCAACTTGCTCAAAACAATTTTCTGACAATTTTGGAAATTTACTATTTTTAGCAGTTTTTAACTTCTGGAGACATTTTAAGGGCCTAAATGAAGGTTTTTAAGGATCGATCTTGGCAATGATAGGCGAAGGCTCTGATTGAGCCCCCAAAATGAATCTCCTCGATGGCACATTTCCAATGGGATATCATGCGCCTAAAATGAATATCATATGCAAAAGTTACGACCCTGGTAAGTTGATGTACTAACTTACCCAAATGGGGCCCACATGACTTTTGACGCTTCATCTTCTAGGGTTAGGTTTTTGGATGTCTAGGGTTTTTGAAATTCCTGTTTATTGTAAAATGGCCTTCAGAGCCTCATTGTAATCATCTTCTTGCGAATGAGTGCAATCGTCACATCTCTTCTCATAGATAAGCCACCACCATTCCAACAAGCTTGTTTTCCGCTACATTTTACAGTTTCAGCTTATTTCCTTATTGAATAGAAAACCAGTTTTACTGTATCTCTATTATTCTATGTTAAGCATCTTTTAATAATTTGTATTCATTTCATTCTGCTCATAAAATCCGAATAAGTGGTATCAGAGTGGTCTGCCCCTTGTCGTCTTAATGCATGTCCCCAACGAGGTCAGGGTACAAAGAATTGGGTCTCGATCTTGTTTCTCTTGAGGAAAAATGCTCTCGCATGCCCAAGCGACCTCTCATGGTAGGAGAAAAGAAATATGACGGGACATGAGATCGTTTCAAAATGTTTCTTAAGGAATCCCTCAAGCAACATAGGAATGAGATTATGGATAGTTTCGCGCAAATCCTTCAACGACTACAAACATGCGACACATCTTCCTCTAGCGTAGGTGCCACCCCCTTCAAGGTACAAATAAACTTCTATATTCCTATATTTGAAGGTCAGATAGACGTAGATTCTTTAGACAAGTGGTTGAATCTTATAAAATGATATTTTTCTATCCATAACTTTTCAAATAGAGAAAATATTACTTTTTCACTCCTCAAAGCCATTCCCCATGTCAAAGATTGGTGGGAAACTTTCTATGAGAAAAAGGAAATAGAGGAACCCTCATTATTTACAGTCGTGACCACCTAGGAATCCTTCAGGGATGTTATTAAGGAACAATACTACCCTGTCGAAAGTTATGATGACTTGTATACCAAATGGACCACACCGCGGCAAGAAAGAGACCAACAGTGCATGAGTTCACAAATATCTTCCATACCTTGCGCACCAAGCTGGGTATCAAATATTAAGAGTGACATATGGTGCTCAAGTATTGTCGTGCTCAACATAGATACATCCATATCGAAATGTAATTTTTGGACATCTTGTCCTTGGGTGCATCCTACCGATATGTTGTCAAAATCGAGCAGAAGCTTAAAAAAAAGACACGAAAATTTGGGCCTGGGAACCCCTCATAGAAAAATCCAAGAAGGGGCGGCCCCAACCCATGGAAAAAAGGACAGAGCAAAGATGGAAAATATCAGGACAACTAGTCCAATCCACATGCAAAGAAAGACACCAAAAAGACAAAGAAAGATACCGGGAAGTTGTGCGACTTCCATAAGATCCCTTGGCACAACATTGCCGACTGTAGCTCAAAGAAGTCGTTGATGGCCGAAGTGAAAGCCTCTGAATCAGATACGGGTTCTGACTATGATTTAGAACCAGAAAGGGGAAGATGAATCATTGACGTGGAACTCAATGCAACCATTTCTACCACCAAGCTCTAGCCTGGTGAACCAGACGAGCCATAAGAAGGCGATCACCTCTTCCATTCAAAGATGTGGGTAAAAGGTACCCCGCTGCACTTCATCATTGATAGCGGTAGCTAGAAGAACCTCATCTCAGTAGAGGTCATCAAGCAACTGACCCTGCCGACAATGTCGCACCCACAAACCTACACCATTGGATGGCTCCGCCAAGGAAGTGATCTCTACGTCATCCAACAGTGTCGACTGTCGTATGACATCAAGCCCTTCAAAGACGAGGTATTGTGTGATGTTACTCCTCTTGAAGTTTGTAATGTTATTTTGGGCCAACCTTATTTATGGAAACGTCACACTGTATATGATTCTAGGCCTCATAGTGTTATTATTACTTTGAATAATAAATTGTATAGGATAACCGAGGCAGTCCCTCCTAGTGCTATTTCCTTGATCTCTGCCAAGCAATGCAGAAAGGTCATCTCTCAGACCAAGAAATTTGTCTTCTTCGTGATTTGCTCTCAGAGTGAGCGAAAGATCACAGCCACATCCAGGGCCTCCTCGACTGATCTCTCCACACAACAGAAGAAAGTGGATAAGGTCGTGGAAGAATACTAAGATATCTTCTCCTCTCCTACTAAGTTACCTTTGCACTACTAGGTCAAGCATCCCATCAATCTAACCCCAGGCGGACCGCTACCCAATGGGCCAGTCTACCACCGCTCTCTGTTAGAAAATGATGAGATCAAGAGGCAGATCCAATAACTGCTCCACAAGGGGCACATACGTCCCAAATCATCGCCTTGTGGGAGTCCAATTGTCTTGGTGTAGAAGAAAGACGGGACATGACAACTCTGCATTGATTACCGGGCCCTGAATGAAATCACAGTCCAAAACCAGTACCTGATTCCCCGAATCAACGACCTCCTTGATCAACTCACGAGGGATAAATACTTCAGTAAGATTGATATGAATTTTGGCTACCACCAGGTCTCAATAGAACATACATATGTATGGAAGACTGCCTTCAAGTCAAAATAAGGTCTTTTTGAATGGCTAGTCATGCCCTTTGGTTTGACAAATTCTCCAACAACTTTTATGAGGATGATGGATGATATCCTACGACCTTTCACCAATATGTTTGTAGTGGTGTATCTAGATGACATCTTCATCTACAACAGGACTTGGACATAACACTTGCAGTATATTCAGTAGGTTCTGCACACCCTGCGACAACACAAACTATATGCAAACTTGGAAAAAATCTCCTTCGGCATGGACAAGGTCCATTACTTAGGCTACATCGTTGATTGACATGGTGTGCATGTGGATCCAACCAAGATACAGGTCATCCGTGACTGGCCAACCCCAAACACACTCATTGAAATTTATAGCTTCTTGGGCCTTGCCAATTTCTATCGTAGGTTCATGTTGGGATTGTCTCATATTGCATGGGCCCTCAACCAAGTAACTAGGGGTGGAGGTAAGGAAAATTTTGTGTGGGGCCTATCCCAACAATAAGCCTTCGATGACTTGAAGAAGCGTTTGTGCTCATCCGCAATACTTTCATTATTGGACCTGCAACATCCCTTTGAGATCGAGACATATGCTTCAGACTATGCTGTGGGCGTCGTTCTCACTCAACACAACCACCCCGTGGAATATCATAGTGAGACACAATCAAATGTTGTCCATAAGTACCCTACTTATGACAAATAAATGTACTCCATTGTGAAAGCCTTCCACCAGTGGAGACATTACATTCTTGGGAAGGAGATAATCATCCACAATGATCACAAGCCACTACAGTTCATGTAGACCTAAGGAAAATTGCAGAATGAACGTCATCATAAGTGGTCCACGTAATTACAACAGTTCCACCTCAACATCAAGTATAAAACATGAAGTACCAATCGAGTTTCTGATTTCCTTAGCCGACCTCCAGTTGTGACACTCACCATGGTGCTAGACTCTTGCGGCCACAAGACATTCAGATGACCCCACCTCTATGAGACAGACCCTGACTTCTCCACCACCTACCAAATGTTGGGTGCCAGCTCAGTGGTCACTAATTTCCATATTCAAGATGGGTTGTTGTACCGTCTGGGCCATCTCTTCATTCCATCAAGCGAGCATGCAAAGCTGATTTGGGAAGCTCACTAGAGTTGGGTGGTAGGACACTTTGGCATCGAAAATACAATGGTAGTGTTGCAAAAACATTTCTATTGGACGAAACTTCGACATGATGTTGGCAAGTATATCAGGTCCTGCACCGCCTGTGTTATTGCCAAACCAAACACTAAGAAAGATGGTCTGTACAACCCTCTTCCTACTCCTAACAGGTCGTGGGAATCCATCTCAATGGGCTGCATTTCGGGCCTCCCGTCCACGAAGAGGGGAAATGACTGTGTTTTTTTGGTTGTTGATCGCTTTTCCAAGATGGCAATTCTAGCCGCCTGCAAGAAGAACATCACAACAGAAGCCACTGCCAAGCTCTTCTTTGAATGAGTATGGGTACATTTTGGGATCCCACAAACCATTATCTCAGACTGTGACAATTGGTTCCTCAACACATTTTGGTCGAGCATCTGGTCACTGCTGGATACCAAGCTCACCAAATCCACTGCCTTCCACCCCAGACAGATGTCCAAACTGAGTTTTTCAATTGAATGATCGTACATATCTTGCACATGTACAATTCAAAACACCCTCGCACATGGGATAAGATTCTTTCCTATGTCCAACATAGCTACAACCAATCCCTGCATAGCTCAACTGGCCACAACCACTTTTAGGTGGGGTTGGGATTCCAACCATTGGGCCCCATGGATGTTGCACTGCCCCTAGTGACCACCTCGACCAAATCATCCCCTGCTCCACCAGAAGCTGACAAAGACACCCGGTTCATTGAGCGGATGAGACCATCCGCCAACAGCTTCAGGATATTCTATAGAAGTCTAATACTAAGTACAAGAAACGCCATGATCAACATCGAGTGCCACATAATTTTCAGGTGGGAGACAAAGTTTGGTTGCACTTGCTGAAAGAACACCTTATAGGGCCCCATCAGAAGCTTCGCCCACTCCATTATGGGCTATACACCATAACCAAGGCATTGGGTGACAATGCTTTTGAGCTCAACATTCCCCCTTTCCTTGGCCTGTACCCAGTCTTCAACGTGGCTCTCCTTCGGCCATATTTCCCACCATTATTGGACACCACAGAGATTGTAGAGCAGTTGACACCAACAGAGCTCAAAATTGACTACATGCAATAGGCAGCCAATGATCATATTGTGGACACACAGATCAAGGGAACTCGACAACAAAGGATCCAAATTTATCGAGTTGTCAAAGCAGGGCAGCTCCTGCACCAAGGCAAGTGGCTTACCAGGGGCCAAATTCAGCAGAAATTTCCTCATCTGAAGGGGGAACTCAAAAAAATGGAGACCATTGCTTCCTAAGGAGGGAGGATTGATCCAAGTGGATATCGGTGGGCACCCACCTTTTCCAACTCGTTCAAAACATTTTTCTAGCAATTTACTATTTTTAGCAGTTTTTAACTTCTGGGGCCATTTTTAGGGCCTAAATGGATGTTTTTTGGGATCGAGCTTCTCAATGATAGCCAAAGGCTCTGATTGAGCCCCCAAAATGAATCTCCTCAAAAATTCCTTTCCAATGGGCTATCGTGCACCTAAAACAAAGATCATATGAAAAATTTATGACCCCGAGAAGTTGATGTACTAACTTACCCAAATGGGGCCCACATGACTTTTGGCGCTTCATCTCCTAGGGTTAGGTTTTTGGATGTCTAGGGTTTTTGAAATTCCTGTTTATTGTAAAAAGGTCTTTAGAGCCTCATTGTAATAATCTTCTTGTGAATGAGCGCAACCGTCACATCTCTTCTCAGAGATAAGCCACCACCATTCGAACAAACTTGTTTTCTGTTGCATTTTATAGTTTCAACTTATTTCCTTATTGAATAGAAAACCAGTTTTATTGTATCTCTGTTATTTTGTGTTAAGCATCTTTTAATAATTTGTATTCATTTCGTTCTGATCATAAAATCCGGATTAGGCATCGTACATTTTCTTAGATGAGTCAAGATGAGAGATGTAGGGTATCAAGTGGTCTTTACATAGTCCACTATGATACTCATAGTGTTGATGTCATTATCCTTGAACTTTTCATAACTGCAACGTTCTGGGGTTCCTTCTCCTTTCCTGCTTCAAAATGTGGTTCCATGATCTTGCCTTTCACGATATCTAACACTTTATTCTTGGAAAGGATGAGGTCAATCCTTGTCTTTGATGCTTTGAAGTTAGAAGCCCCTTCTAACTTGTTTTCTGACTTCATAGTGTAAGTCACGACTGCTTTGACTTGGTCAACCTTTGACTTTGAACAAAAACTCAAACTTGACAACTTGGCTTGCTGAGAGTACCAAGAGGTGAGCTAGGCTAGGGAACACTAGGCTATCTAGGAATTAGGTCAATATCTTCACTTAAGGTGCCTTAACAAGAGGGTTAGGGTTTCATTGCTGCAACAAAAACTTTGAATGCAACTACAAATGTAACTGAGAAAATCCTCCCAATCTATCTTCGAGTGGTTAGACTGTCAGAAGATAGGGTGAGCCCATAACCTGTTAGAAAAATAGGTGTGATTGTTTCAACATAGACAATATAACAATATTCTCACCCAACCATAGGAACAAAGACCACCCCCGAACACCTTAACCTTGACAGATAAAATAATTCCAGAAGTAATCCAATAGCCAAACAAGGTAGTGCACCTTTCTCCAAGGCTAGCGCACCAAGAAAGAATAACCAAAGACCAAGAAGAAATTCCAAACCATAACCAAAAGAAAGTCCAAGCCAAACCTAAATTCCAGTTGCAACAACTGCAATTCCTCTCCAAACTTGCGCACCATTGGCCTTATGCAACGATGAGATTGTGTATAAAAAATGAACTCTAGTGCCCTCTATTTATACTAGTCTATCTCACTTGACTGGTTCAACTTTTATTTCTGGAGGCTAATAACTCAATATTAAATATTCTCTTGAGTCAACTTTTCTCCTAGGGTTATTATCTAATGTTTTAGGGTTTCTCTTTCTTTCCAAAATATTCTAGTCTTGTTAGATGTTACACGTGGAGGTTAATACCTCCTGCAACTACCATAATATCAACATGGAGAAGGCTTTCTAATAGAATACCAAGGACCTAAAGGAGAAGGTGAATAAACTTGAAGGAGACATGTCGACTTACAGACCAAAATTCAAAAGGTAATGTAGATAATCATACATTTTTTGTTAGTAATTCTTAGGTCTTGCATGACTCTACTTCTCAAAGTGAACAGATAGTCAGCTCTAGTTACACCCATCACATGGCCAAGGATGCTTATCTATTTTTTTCATTAAAATAATCCACAAAGAAATAAATATTCAGTAACAACTAAAAAGGTGTTGTGCATGTCCTTCACTACAAACCAATCTTCCCAAAACTCTACTTCTTTGCTAGTTTAGGTTTATTGGGGTACATACAACAATTTTCCACTCATCTTATTGAAGGATGTGATTACGTCTTATTTCTCCCGACTCATCTTCTTTCTATGGCGATTTTTTATTGGATCAACTATCTTAGTGGGGATCCTCCTGGATAATTACTACAGAAGAAATCAATTCTAAATTGAGAATGGATAAGTCTTCCTTGCGTATGGAATTTAATGTATTGACAATCTTTTCTGAGAAAAAGATACAAAGATGGCTTACTGATCTCATTATTGAAAAAATTGTAAGTGATTATTTGGTTTGAGAACAAAACATGGAGTTGAATGAATTGAAAATGAAAGTTTTGCATTAAGAGTAAAGGAATAAGTTAGTGTGGGTCCAATTACGGACTATGTCAAAGTATAGGTCAACAAATGAGTTGAAACAATTTCTAAAGTCTCTTGAAAGTGGTTATGATAGTCAAGGTTATTGGATGGCTTCATATGAAGATTATTTAAGAGACAACCAACAAAAATAAAAGGGTCCACACCCTATTAAGTTTGCGCCCCACAATTTTTTAAGTTCAAGACTCAAGCCTTTCCCCATCTTTTGTTCCTCTTAATATCATAGATTCATTTAATCTTCATTTGGTCATTCCATGAAATAACAACTTGTGACTTATTTCCGTTTTCTCTTCTTTCAGTGTTTATATTTCCAAGGTTTGTGTGAGCCACATCCCTACCCTCAAGGCTGAACACATATCTTTCCTCATTTATTTATGTCATTACAATTATGTGAAATCCTCTATGGAAAACATTATTCTTGACTCATAAATGAAACCTCTTTTTGCATTCAATCGTTATTAAATATCTATAGAAAGTTACTAATGGTTGTATTGTATTTTATCATTTATAGTCTCTTTATTAAAAATAAGAAATGTTGAGTATGTGATCATCTACATCTTTATTTTATTTATTACTTTTTTTTTTCCGTGACTGGCAGAATAAACAACTAGTCGGGCATGTACTTGCGTGACACATGGCCGTGTTATCCAACTATTACCACTATAACCTCCAAATGTGCCAATGATGCCCCATATAGGACACACAAGGGAAGCCAAGGTTTCGAATCAATGAATTCACATAAAAGAGTGCCTTAACAATACACTCCATCAACGACTTCCCTACACCCCAGGGGCTTCATCTACATCTTTACGATATTAAGGAAAAACCATTTAAATATTTCTATTAGACTTGTGTTACATCTGTGCTTTTCCTTCCAAACATATTGTCTTAGGTTAATATCTATCTACATATATCGTGGTGGCATATTTGTTTTGGGTTGAGCAAATATTCTCTTAAAATCCTTTCCTTCCTATTTGATTTATGGTTTCTAGATTGTCTAGTGCCATCGCAAGCACACAAATGATTAAAAAGTAAATATGGTTATAGCATGACCATGTCTATTTTAAGATTTTCTAGGGTTTGACTTTCTGCCACTCCCTTAGTTATTTGAAAAGGGTGATCAATATAATACTAGCCATCGATAAAAAGGAGTAACACCTTTCTAAAAATGAAGGATTTGAATCTCTTAAATGTTAAATTAAATTAAAAGTACCAAGGACAAGTGTTTCTCATCACCTAGGCGCCTAGGGGTGAGAAAGTGTCCAATGTGGTCCCTAGTGCATTCATTTCATGTGACGTGAAATTAAAAGTGAATTTATGAAAAGTAAGTGAAGTGTGTGACTAAAGGGTATCTTAATCACCACCATCCATCTAGTCTAATCTCCACCATTGGATTCGATGACTCTTCACCTTCCCTCATGAGGTCGATTTAGAGAAAGATGTGTCCCATTCTTTTGAAATTATTCATGAGATTTGGAGAGCGCTTGAGAGAGAGAGTCAAGCTAGAGAAGAGATGCACATTTGTTGTTGTTGGCATGAATTCCTAGGCAAGAGTTTGGATTGTAAATCGAGGGATATAGTACAGTAGTTAAGAGACCATACAATACAGATTTCTGAGAGGTTGTACAACTGGTAATTGGCACATAATTCAAGGAGGTCATACAAATGAGTTTATGAAGTGATTGGAACGCATTACAAGGCTGTCATATATCATATTTGGCACAGAAAACAAGGGTACTGTTGGGCATGGTTTTCTAGACAAATTGTACAACAAGATGGCATGAAAATCGAGAGTTGTGTTGTACTGTTGGTATAGAAATTTGGGGCACAGATTTTAAGAAGTTTGGCTCTGAAATCTAGGAGGTTGCTTCGATCAGTATTTGAGATAAGTATGGAAATTGTTTACTAATATATATTGCTATAAAATAATTCCTCTCTAAGCTCTGAATAATAATAAAATCCCCTCTCTCAATGGTTTTCCCCTTGTGGGTTTTTGTAGGGTCTAAGTTTGACCAAAAATCTGTGTGTGCAAATTTCAAGGTGTGTTTTATTTACGATTTAAATGTTGTAGAAGACTTCACGTGTTTCATTTTATGAGAATTTGTTTTACTGCTAACTATTTTTCTACTAAAAGGTACAATGTGGGTTGGGCATTAAACTATGTTGTTTAATTGAGACTTGAAACCGGGTTGGGGTCTGAAATTTCTACAGGGTATTAGAGCTAGAAAGTGGGAAAGAGCATAAATATATCAGCCATAGAGAACATGCATTTTGCTGAGAAGAGGAGGTACTTCACCAAGCATAAAGTTGTGAGATTGTGTTTCAGTTGAGAGGGTCAATGACCACCGGTTTGAGGGTTGAGGACAAGTTGGATGGAACTTCTAATTTCAACGCATGGAAGGAGAGAATTGTGTTGCTTTTGTAGGAGTGTGAGTTGTTGGATATTGTGGAGGACTCACAAACAAATCCTGTGACGATGCCTACAAATGCTACCATTTTGGTAGCCTATACCAAAAATAACATTAAGGCCAAAATAATTATCCTTGATGCCATTAAGGACCATGTGATTCCACATGTGATTGGGAAGTCCAATGCCTATGATATGTGGGAATCCTTAACCAAACTTTATCATAATTCCAATGAAAATCGGAAAATTGTATTTAGGGAGAAAATGAAGAGCATTAAAATGACCAAGACTGAAAGTGTTTCCTCCTGTCTTACCAAGGTTACTCAGATGAGGGATGAACTTGGTGCTGTTGGTGAGGTTGTTGCTGAAAATGAACTTGTGAGGACTGCTTTGAATGGGGTAACCAAACAATGGGTTGTCTTTGTTGAGGGCATTATAACAAGGGAAAATCTTCCCAAGTGGAACCGTCTTTGGGATGACTTCATTCAAGAGGAAACTCGAAGAGGCTATGTGAATGAGAGTTCATCTATAGGTAATGAAGAGGAGAATGTGGAACTTGCAACCAAAGGAAAGAACAAGTCTAAGAAGGGTTCCAAGGGAGGGAAAAAGCAGAAAGGTGAAGGGAAGAAAGACATGAGAAAAGTCAAGTGATTTTCTTGTCACAAGTTTGTGCACTATGCTGGACAATTTCCTAACAAGAAGAAGAAGCACGTTTCAACTTCAACAGATGTGGAGGATTTTACCCACAAGTTTGGGAAGGAGTATTCATTGTTGGTGTGTCTTTCCTCCAGGGCATCATCTACCAACATTTGGTACATTGATAATTGTGCCTCCCTCCATATGACAGATGTTCATGAGTACTTCACTGATCTCAAAGAGATTGGATATCTTGAGGTGGTGCTTGGAGATGACTTAGTGGTCAAGGCAGTTGGTAGTGGGACAATATCATTTCAGAGGGAGTCTCTACCTCCCATGTTGTTGAGAGATGTCTAATATGTTCTAGGCTTGAAGAAGAACTTGGTGTCATTTTACACTATTGAGGATAGGGGATATGAGGTATTGTTCCATTATGGGAATGTTATCTTATATCATAAGGGATCCAATGTCACTTTGGCCAAAGTGATTGGGATCCATCATGATAAGTTGTACAAGATCATGTTTCATCCTGCAAGAGCATTGGTGCATAGTACCAACAACAATGACCTTTGTGATTTATGGCATATGAGGATGACCCATTTGCACCATGGGTATATGAGGATCTTGAGAGATATTGTGACTGGAGTGCCATAGTTCAATATAAATCACTAGGAAGAGTGCAAGGGGTGTTCTCTTGGGAAATACGCCAAGAGGGATTTTCCAAGTAGTGACAAAAGAGTAGCAAGTATTCTTGATCTGATTCATACTGATGTATGTGGTCCTATGTCTTCTGCCTCTTTGACTGGATTTTTGTATTATGTCAATTTCATTGATGACTTCTCTCGGAAGTCTTGGATTTTTTTCATGAAGACCAAAGGACAAGTCTTTCAGCGGTTTGAAAAGTTCAAAGCTCTCGTGGAGAACCAAACTGTGAAGAAAATCAAAGTGTTGATATCTGATAATGGGGGTGAGTATACCTCTAATGAGTTCAATGAATTTTGTGCTAGGGAGGGCATTAAGAGAGAAGTTACAACTCCTTACAATCCGCAACATAATGGGGTTGTTGAGAGGAAGAACATGTCCATTTTTAGGGTTGCGAGAGCCATGTTACATGATCAAGGGCTACCACTATTTCTTTGGGGCGAGTTTCGCAACCTTGATCAAGCGCCAAAGTCCCGAAGACCCGAAGTGCCGAAGTCCCGAAGACCCAAAGCGTCGAAGACCCGAAGTGCCGAAGCACGTGACCCACTCTCATTAAGCATGACGTATGGCACTCTTTCCAGGTCATTCGGTCGTGGCCATGTCACCCTCCTTATCATGACACATAAGTAGACGTGACATCATATGATGTTATATGGATCACCCATCGACGGGGCCACGCATAAGCAGATCCATAGCTCTGGGTAAAAGCAACTGAAGGTAAACAAGATTTGAGTTTGATTCTCTCGGAGCCCAGAGACCCAAAGTGGATCTCGGTCGTCCAAATCCAGGAGCCACGCGATGCCAAATCTAGAGCTTCGGAGGAAAGAAAAGGGGGAAAGGCACGAAGGTCCGAAGGAGATCTTGATCATTGATCGAGAAGGGAGCAGAAGATCCATTGATCTGGTTGAAGGGGTCAAAGTCCTGAAGTAGGAGCATAACCATTGATTGAAGAGGACGCGCATCAACAGATCGACAAATCCGGGTAAAAGCACAGAAGGTAAGCGAGATTTGAGTTTTGATTTTATTGGAGCCCGGAGACCCGAAGGAGATCTCAGTCGTCGATTTAAGAGAGTACGTGGAAGTCATCAATGTAGACATGTGGCGTACTCGTTGGTCGTGACACGTGTCTCTTCTCTTTCATGATGCATCAACATGATGACATCAAACCTCCACGTCAGATCATCTTCCAAGAGATATTATTGTTCAACGTCAAAAGTAGCAACCCCCTCCCCCAGGGCAGAGTTTGGCAAATTCTAAAGTTGGCAGGTGGTTAAGTTTGGAAGTAGCGCTAAATCTAGAAGAAGCGCCCAGATCTCAGATTGTGAGCAGATGAACGACCATAGTCCATTGCAGGGACGCAACATGCTCAGGCGATAATTTTCTTGAGCAGTTTCACAATTGAAACCATGATAAGGCGAAAGTGCTATGTGGCGAAAGTGCTACGTGGCGAAAGGTGGTGGATTGCGGGCCCAAAAGCGGTCTGAACCCAAAACACTTTTGAGAAGCCTCACAATCACATGTTTATATGGTGTCCTATCCTAGAGTAGCACGTGGCCGCTCCTTGAGGTTTAAGTCTCGTTGAGTCCTCGAGGAAAAGCAGTTAATGGAAGGTAGGTGGGGTGGTTGAAGCCTTGACTCACTTAGTAATTAGAAGAATGGAGGAGCTGACCATGGAAAAAAGAGCTATCAGCCGGAGGTACCCCTGTGGACAAATTTTTTTGCAGGCCCATGCCAATATGAGCTCGCGTTTGACAGAGGGATGCACGCTCATTCTGACAGAAGAAAGCACAAACAAAAGGCTTTGAATGTAGTAGCCATGTCATACTCCTGGTAGTGGGGCACTGGTCTGAGTATAAATAGGTAGTTTTGATATTTTGTTAAGGTCGTCAAATGGTTGAGCAGAGCTCCCAATTTTGTAATGTTTTTGATGCAAGAACTGTTCTCTAGTTATGTATCAGATTTGAGACTTCTAGATTAATAGAAGTCATCCTCTTTTCATGTCTTTGTAAAAACTGTGCTAAAACACTCGGGCATGTAGGATCCAATCGAGGGTTGTTATGATGTTGTAATGTAGGTTTGATTGCAGCGGTATCGTGACCAGTTTTAGTCAGCTTCCTTGTGACCTTTTTCCCTCTTACACTGAATGGCTCGAGTATGGAGGATCCAGTCGAGTTGCTGCAGCTGCATGCTGATGTAGGTTTGATCATTGTGCTGTTGTGACTATGTTGTTTGGACATATTTCAGTGTCTGAAACTTGATCTTAAGAGTGATATTAAGTCTGAGTTTTTATTCTCCAAGCTGCTTGAAGGCCTGATGCCCATAACAGTCTTGTCCACCTTTCTTATTAAGTCTTCCCTCTACTCACACATAAACTCAATTCATTGACTGAAGTTAGTTGTGGCCCTCACTTCCCTGTATATTTCTTGTCCAGTTCTGTGTTGAACATCATTCATATATTGAGTTTTGTCCATTGACCTCCACTCATATAAACCAAACATCCACCAAAGACTCTGATGGGTACTGGGCTCATCCTCCTACAACCTGAGGGTGACTATCAGTGCTAACATAGAGCATAATAAAACATCTTACCTTGCACACGACAACTAGGTCATAAATGGAGGGATTACCATTTCAATGAAGAAAGGTCTAATTAGGCCCTTTCATTGGGTAAGCCTATATGGCCAACAAGACTCATTTGCCTGTGTGGTCAACGAGGGTCATTTACTTGTGTCAACATAGTGACAGACCTCCAAGTAGAGTAGCAATCCCCTTCAACAGAGGAGAAATAATGTCACAATCAATTGCCTGATGCTAAACATTAAGATATTTAGACTACCCAATCCAAATGAGAATCTGAACATCAGATCATCCAAGTAGTCATCATAGAAGAAGAGAAAGAAGAAAGTGAATAAAATGAGAAAGGGCTAGTACTCAAATTCAACTGAAGAAACAATCCATCTCGTTACCTCTATTTACTAGAGGAAGGAAATTTAATCTAAAGTGAAGGAAAGACAAGCAACATGAGACATTACTATCCAAAATTCGCTCTTTAGTACAAAGAGCTCACATGTGAGAGAGGTCTCATAAACCCTTTCTTGCATGCAAAATTATATGATAATTAAGCCGAATGTAATATAAAATATATGTATATTGTTTTTGTTGAATTTTATATAAACAATTTGTTTAGATTTAGCCAAGCACTCTAGGCATGGGAATAAATACAAACAACAAAATAGCACTCTAGGCATGGGAATAAATACAAACAACAAAATAACATTCTTTGGTAAGTTGCTTTCCTTCTCTTTCTATAGAGGGGATCCCTCTACATGAACATATACGTCTTATTTTTTTACAAGTCTATGTTAGATGGGTTTAATTCAATACAAATTAACCTTATATATGTAAAACTATGTTTATAAAGTAAATGACTTGGTTTAATTGAACAATGAATTGGTTCCTTTGAACTCTAAAGGACCTTGGCTTATATAGAAGTCACAAGTTCTCGACTTCACATGGTTAAAAAATTGAAAATTTTAAACATGATATATAATAATTTCAATTATTAACTTTTATTTACTAGAATATATTTTAAAATTATTATTATTTTTTATATTTATATAATTGACAATTTAATAATTAATATAATAAAAAATCATCTTTATAAATCAAAATAATATATCAGATCTAATATATAATATGTATATAAATAATTGTTTGATATTCAATTTTATCATATGTATGCTCATGTGATATATGTTTTAATTCTATCTAAATAGTTTAAAATAATGCCCTACTCTCATTTGAATTATTATTAAGGATATATTTTGTAATTTTTAAATTGTACATATTTAAATGTTGATAATTTATAATTTTAAAATTGTTAATTATAATAAATGTATCATTTAGTTTAAGATTATAATTTAATACTTAAATGTTAAATTGATAATTTATTATTTTAAAGTTGTTTGTAGGGCAAAAGGTATTACTTAATTTAAGATTGTAATTTATTAATTAAATATTAAATTGATGTATTTTTTAAAATTTATATTCATGAATTTTTTAAATAACTTTTTAATAATTTATTTTATTTTTCAAAATTTAAATTTAAATTAAAAAAAATAAAATATTCTATTAACATCCACTTAAACTAATCTAACTTGTAAACTATATATTACATTTTTTTAATCTAAACTTTATATATATAAAATAATGAGACTTCATTTACATCAAATACACATAATTTTTTTTCTAAATACATTCCATTTCCACACATCCAAATCTTTCTAAATATATTTCATTTTTATATATCCAAAACTTTAAAAAATAAAATATATTATTAAAATCCATTTAACTTAGTCTAATTTTTCAAACGTATATTAAGTGGATCTAATGATTAATAACATGTGTTTTCTCTTTGAAGATCACATAAATATACAATATGTATACCTAATCTTTTAGGTATAAAGAAATGTTAAAATTTATATTTAGTTTCATTTCTACATAAACTTAAATTTCTAGCAAAACTTTACTTGAATTAAAGGTTGTAGGTTTTTTTCAAGGGATATTTGACTAAAATTAGGTGAGAAATTGTTAGATCATTAGATTTAAGTGATTATTTCTGTATATTCCTAGTACTCTAAAAGTTTTTTAGTATGTTGATTAAAAAATGGATTTTAAACAACAAAAAAATAATGATTTCGTGCAAATTTATATTACCCAATTTCAAAAAAAAAAAACATTTAATAAAACAAATTAAAAAACACATTAAATTTTTTCTAAATCAAATAAATCAATAAATCAAATAAATCAATATATAGCATTACATTAATTGGAAATATTTTCAAATCAATGTGTCTATTTAATGCGGTAACATAAGGCAATTCATAAGCTTGTTGTACCACGGCTCTGTTGCTCTCGAAATCTTTTGAATCGCTTTTCCACCGGAAGATGAAGAAGCAGCTATTTCTACGCCCCGCAAGCTTGATCTACAGCTCTCATTCGCTGTAGCCATAGCGCACAAGAAGAATTTGCGGGAACCCAAGTCCTTGACTTTATCAGCTGGTTTTAAGCCTTCATAAAAATATCCATCAAATCAATTACAGTGTTAAAAGATGGCAATTTATACAGTTGGTTCTGGTTCGTTCAGATAAATTAGACATTCTTTATGAACCAGAAATTTATTTTATGAGATTGTAAAATCTGAGTGTTTTATGGTTAAGAAGAATATAGGTCAGATGTTTAAATCCAGAGAATTAGATATTTTTTTTAAATTAGAAACCAGAAATTTATATTATGAGATTGTAAAATTTGAGTGTTTTATGATTAAGAAGAATATATTTTTCTGTTTAAAATTCACATGTTCAAATCCAGAAAATTAGACTTTCTTTCTGAACAAAAATTTATATTATGAGGTTGCAAAATTTAAATGTTTTATGATTAAGATGAATATATATATTTTTTTCAAATCCAAAAAATTAAAATATGTAAACATCCTTAAACTTTAAGAATCAAATTACTATGCCAAAAACAAATGAATAATTGTGGAGAAGCAAAAAAAAAAAAGCAAAAACAAATGCCTAAAACAAACAAATGGAGAATTGTGGAGAAGCAAAAAAGCAAAAACAAATGAAAGTACTTACAGTGGATGCTGAATTGTGAATAATGGAGGGCAAAGCACGCAGGATCATTGCTGAGGAGTGGCCTGCGCCCTTCCTTAGCATATAGGAGGAGGGTGGATTTAACCACATCCTCCACAGTGGCATCTCCAGATAGTAATATGCGCAGGGGACCAATGCTCTGGGCAGCCGTCACGTTCACCAGCAACTTATTAGCGCCTAATGCCTCCATTGGATGATTCATCTTCTCGTTAAAAACTGGGTGTCTCCTCTGATCTGGAGGAGTTTTTGGCCTTCGCATCATCATATTCGTTTTCAATTTGGACGATGAAGAAGAAGACGCCTCCGAAATCTTCTGATCAGGATGATTAGTATTGATCAGGATTATTTGGACACAAAATCTGAGCACCTGAAAATAATTTGAAAGATAATAAATGAATATCAATTTGAGAGTGTACAGAGTTTTAGAGAGTGCACAGAATTTAACCTTTTGGATTTTGGATTTAGATTTTAACATGTAACCTCCCAAACCATATTTAACAGTTAAATCCATTTTTGATATTAAAAAAACCTAAATCATAAAATGAATTCACCTTAAGCAGTATCTGCGAGACTGAACTTCGAAAATGTCAGACGGTGTACAGGAAGCCAAGGCACATGGCAATTATGCTCATAATGACCATTTCCAGTGCACAGCGCGTCGGCTGCAGCTGATGCCCGTAGGGCGGCCTCTGTTCGAGCACGCATCCAACCAGGCATGTGAGACTGAGAGATTTGCTCTAATTAACAAGTTTTATCAACATTTTTACATTGAATATTTAAAATTTTTCATGCATATCCATTCTTGTTCACGAAACTAACATTCTAATCCACGGAACTAATTAATACAGCACAGCAATGAATTGAAAACTAAATCCAGGTAAAGGCTCCACCTGGTGAGGATTTCAATGGAAGAATTGTGCTGGCGTAACTAACGAGAACTCCAAGCTTCTTTAACTAAAAGACTAAATCGGGGGGGGTCGCCAGCAAGGAACCCACTATCTATAGTTTTTATAGCCCCATCCATAATCACGTTGTCATCAAGCAAAGGATAATTCGGTTTACCATGCCGGTCAGTTGGGACCATGTTCTGAATTTTAGATACAATTTGACTTGTGAATTTTAGATACAATTTGACTTGTGAATTTTAGTTATGGCTGAGTTTGTGAATTTTAGATACAATATTTTGTGGATTTGTTGTATGCAGAAAAATATAATGTTGGATTATAATTTAGATACACTATTTTGTGGGTTTGTTGTGGAGATAGCTAGAACAGAGGTAGAATTCCTTGGATTATACATTAAAGAAGGAAAGATCGCTCTTCAACCACATGTTCACATGTTCTTAAGAATTTGTAAAAATTCCCCAAACTCATGTTCTTAAGAATTTGTAAAAATTCCCCAAACTCACTTGTAGAGATTTTTTTGGATCCCTTCATTATACAAGGAATTTCTTTAAAAAAGATAGTCTACTCCTTGGAATAAAGATATGACTAAAGTAGTTAGAAGAATAAAAGAAAAAGTCAAATCATTGCGATATCTTCATCTTTCCATTGGTCAAAGCCAATTTAAACAAATGCATTTTACACTACTTGGATAGGTGTATTAATTCACAAAGTTGGAAAACAAGAAAGAGTGTGTATGTATACTTCAAGCACAAAGAAGAACTAAAATATCCCTCTAATCACAAATAATTTTGGCAGTGAAATTGTTCATAGCAAGATTCAAATTGTTTCTCAAGCCAGTAAAATAATTCATTGTCAAAACATCTCTTAAGCATATGCCAAAAATGCTTAAGCATGAGAAATAGTTAGAAAAAGGTAATGACAAAAAGTTTGAGATGGAAGTCCTGGCTTGATGGATTTGATTTTGAATTTTAGTATAAGTCAATTACTCAAAATTACCTTGCTAATTCATTAACTAGAGAAGCTAGTCTTCGAAATGAGACATTCCAGGAGGTCTACACTAGATTATCATAAATGAAGAAAAGGGTAAACCGGTAGCAGTGGTACCAAAAGAAGAAATAAATTATCGTGAATCTTGTTTTTTTTTTTTTTTTTAAGAAATCAAGCATAGTCTTGCTGAAGCATATATCCTTGAGTTATGGATGAATTCATATAGCTTTGTAAATACTTATAGGTATTTTAATTTGAATCCTCATATGAAATTTGTCAATGTATTAGGTTTTGAGCCATATGTAGGTGAGAGTGTATTATAATTTTTCCATCTGTAATGTCATTTACATATTATTATGCACTATGTAATCTAATCAAATATAGGATAAGTTTACGGGTTGTTTTTGAATGTCATAATTTGTGTAGTTGGCCACTTTAGTTTGTTGTCTTTCTTGAAAGGTTTTGTCCCCATTTGAGTCAAGAAGACATTAGTCAATACTATTTCTTTGTATGTTTTACCATGGATGTTGTGACTGGTGACCAATATAACTAGTGGTTCAAATTTCAAATTGAGTTTATGTATACAGAGCTCAAAGCTTTACCGTCATCTAAAGATTATGATGATACCCCTTGCTATGCAATGATTTCACATTTCTTGAGTAGTTTTCCAAAATATATTAGATCACCTTATCATGAGAAATCTCCTTTTTAGAAAGGATTTGTAACAAATTATCCTTTGGCTCCACCCGTGATAATAAATGACAAAGAAATGAAAAACATGCTAGACCTAGATAATTATTATGGTGTCCATGATTTGCATATAGCATATGAAAATCAAGATCTTCTTGAAGATCTGAATGATGAAACATGTCATAATATTGAAAATTGCATGGAAGATCTTATTTGTTGTTTTGTAATTATTTGAGTCATAATTTGAGTGGTCCCCTTATGGCATATTTGTTAGGAATACCCCTCACAGGATGAGATAACAAGTGGTAGTCCCCACTTACCCACTCGAGTTTGTTGGCCACTTTAGCTTGTTCGAGTCATCTGGCATGTGTGCCAATGAATATTTGTAGCAACAAATGCCAATTTTTTTTATGACCGCTTACCTAGTGAACAATGTATAAATAAGATCCCCCTATCATCATTTGGGGCATCGAGAGAGAGGAAGTGAGACTAAGAGAAGAGTTAGAGTAATTTTTGGTTCAATAAACATAAGGGTCGCTTCAACTTATGACTTACGTGCCTTTAAAACTTGACATGGGATTTGTCCTTTTGAGTACCTTCTTATCTGTGCTCTGAGTCTTTTCGGTCTTTTAAATCTATCTCAGAGATTGAACATAGAATGTTGAGACCATTCCGGCTCTCTGAGATTGAGTCACCGAGGTAGCTCGGTCGCTAGTTTGGTACTTGCTAGGCAGTATGGCTCTCGGAATGAATGTTCTGTATTTATATTTTCTTATCAATATTTTTTTCCCCATGTTGTTGAGTTTTATATGATTTCTATGAAAAATTTCAAAGTATCTTCGAGCCAGATCATATTATATTGCTAGCAGTCGAGATGTAGAAAGTCATGATGAAAAAAGTAAGGTTGTTAGCAATGAACAACTTGATAAGTCTCCTAAAGAAATTCCTCTATATAACATTGCTCATAAATTGGAAAGTTATAATATATCCATTGAACTCAAAATTGATGGATATAAGTCTTATAATTTAGATGCTTTTACAGATTTTGGTTCCATGTTATCCCATTGCAAATCTATGGCCATACTAGACTCATAAATTGGAAAGTTATAATATATCCATTGAACTCAAAATTGATGGATATAAGTCTTATACTTTAGATGCTTTTATAGATTTTGGTTCCATGTTATCCCATTGCAAATCTATGGCCATACTAGAATACTATTGGAAACCATGCAAGATCAAAGTAAGGGATATCAATGGTTCTAGATTGCCAATCTCTATAATGGCCAAGGACTTTCCTATTTATATTAGAGGGATATAGACATATTGATTTTTATGATTATGATTCTAGTTTAGAGGGATATAGACATATTGATTTTTATGAATATGATTCTAGTTTAGAGGTTTTGATTGGACAATTTTTCTTAAGAGCTCATATGTTAGTTACTTTTGAAAAATATTCTGTTAAATTACATATTGCAATAAAAGGGATATAGGTTCCTCGTTTGGATCAGTATGTAAAAGTGCACACACCTCCTATACAAGGAAACAAAAATCTTGATTTAGTAGTAAATAAGCTTTTAAAAGATAAAAGAATTTGTAAAAATGTAGAATTAAACGTTCAAATATATCTTGTTGATATTGTACTTAATCTAAAGAATAATTGTACCAGGGAGTAACCAAATGCATTTTGGTCTTGAGAAAAATATTTTGTGGACTTGCCTTATGCAGAAAATTATAATGGTGTTTCATAGAAAGCTTCTACAAATCTTATGATTCTTGAATAATTGGAGCTTTGTGAAGAAGAGATTGTAGATCTCTTACAAAAAGGACTAACCAAAAAATTCATAGTCTATGGGAATATCCAACATTTTATGTTAATAAGCATTCAAAGTAGAAAAGAGGCAAACCTAGATTGGTGGTAAATTTCATTAAATTAAACTATGCCTTAATGCCTATCAGGTATTCCTCGCTAAATAAAGAGGCAATTCGAGCCAAGATAAAAAAAAAAACTACAGTGTATTCTCCAAATTTGATCTAAAATCTGGATTTTGGCAAGTTAGGATAAATCCAAAAGATGGATTCAAAACAAATTTTATGATTCCATATGACCACTAGATAGATTCAAAACATGTTTTATTGTTCCATATGGCCCCTACCAATGGAAGGTCCTTTAGGATTGAAAAATGCTCCATCAATATGTTAGAAAAGGATGGAGGATACACTAGGCGATCTTCCTTTCCTTATCATTTATATTGATGATATCCTAGCATACTCTAAATATTTAAGAGAACATAAAAGACACTTGGACTTGTTTTATGAGAGAGTATTTCAACATAGTTTAGTACTCCAAGAAAAAAAGATGGAGATATCCATAGCAGAGGTAGAATTCCTTGGATTCTACATTAAATAAGGAAAGATTGCTATTCAACCATGTGTTCTTAAAAAAATTTAAAACTTCTCCGATGTGATTCTTAACAAAACTTAGTTGTAGAGATTTTTAGTATCCCTTAATTATATAAGGAATTTCCATAAAGAATAGTCAAAATATGTAGTTATTCTCTATTGAAGGATAAAGAAAAACCCAACTCTTTGGAATAAGGATGTGATTGATGCAGTCAGAAGAATAAAAGAAAAATTCAAATACTTGCCATATCTTCATCTATCCACTAGGAAAGGCTAGTTTATTCTTGAAACATATGCATCTAACACTACTTGGGCAGGTGTATTAATTGAAAAAGTTGGAGAGCATGAAAGAGTGTGTATGTATACTTCAGGCACATTCCCTAAAGTAGAGATAAAATATCCCTCTTTTCACAAAGAATTTTTGGTAGGAAAATTGTCCATAACAAGATTCAGATTGTTTCCAAAACTAGTAAAATTCATTATCAAAACAGATATTAGGCACATTCCAGTAATGCTTAAGCATGAGAAGCTGTTAGAACAAGGCAATGCCAAAAATTTAAGATGTAAGTTACGGCTTGATGGATTTAATTTTGAATTTCGGTATATGCCAAGAACTCAAAATTGCCTTGTTGATTTATTGATTAGAGAAGCTAGTCCTAGAAATGAGGTAGTTCAATTCATCTAAACTATCAAGATGATTAGAAATGAAGACAAAGGTAAATATGTAGCAATGGAACCATAAGAAGAAATAAATTATTGTGAATCATGTTTTCTTGAAGAAATCAAGTAAAATCCCGTTGAAGCATATATCCTTGGTTATGAATGAATTCCTATAACTTTATAAATAATTATTTGTATTTTAATTTGAGCCCTCATATGAATGTCAATGTCTTATATTTTGAGCCATATGTAGGTCAAAGTGTATTAGAGTTTTTCCATTGTGTAATGTCATTTGTAGATTATTGTGCAGTATGTAATTTAGTCAAATATAGCATAATTTTATAGGTTGTCTTTGGATGTCATAGTTTGACTAGTCATGATAGTTGGTCACCTTGGTTTGTTGTCTTCCTTAAAAGGTTTTGTCCCCGTTTGAGTCAAGAAGATATTAGTTAGTACTATTTCCTTTTATATTTTACCATGGAGGTTGCTATTGATGGTCAATATAACTAGTGGTTCAAATTTTAAATCGAGTTGATAGAACGTTTACCTTTTGACCATATCACCCTTGGGGAATATCACTCTCCATTAGGGGATACAAATCAAGATGTGAAGGTAACTCACAAAAAATGAAATCGAGAAGTAAAGGTGATCCAAAAAGTGTCGGTGCATCATTATTTGTGTGTATAAATTAATTATTTATGTATAATAAATAAGTTTTATAAATATGTCCCTGAGGTGTAGGAAAATCGGTGACAAAGTGTGTTGTTAAGGCACTCTGTGATGTTAAAGTCACCGGTTCGAAACCTGCGGGGACAAAAAATACAACCATGTTAAGGGTTGGTGTGGCTAAGGCCGAGTGCGATCCCCGGGTGATTTTGATGGCTTCGATGCCCTAGAGTCACGGTTTCTCAGCCACAAGATAGTCTCGGAGGTCACAGACAAACTAGCAAACAATTTTTTTTTTTTATAAATATTAAATCCGAGTTTGGAAGTTCAAAAAATAAATAATGCAATTATCAAAATATACATTGGAATTATCAGGATAAGGTTGATTCACTTTCATTACCTTATAGACATTGATGGATGCAAGCTTAATTTAGAGATTTTGATTATATTTGACTTCACTAGCTGAAAAGTAATTCAATGGATTGTTGGGTCACTTAGTATACCACAATTAGTTGTTTTCTCTATAAATCGTGACACATCCTCATTGCACTATGTTGATTGAGGTGATAACATAACATAATTTTTTTTTGCAACTATCACGATGTTTCCATGTTGTTAGCATTGAACAACTTGATAAGTCTCCTAAGGAAATTCCTCTATATAACATTGCTCATAAATTGGAAAGTTATAATATATCCACTGAACTCAAAATTGATGGATATAAGTCTTATAATTTAGATGCTTTTATAGATTATGGTGCCATGTTATCCCATTGCAAATCTAAGACCATACCAAAATATTGTTGGAAACCATGCAAGATCAAAGTAAGGGATATCAATGATTCTAGATTACCAATCTCTATAATGGTCAAGGACTTTCCTATTTATATTAGAGGGATATAGACATATTGATTTTTATGAATATGATTCTAGTTTAGATGTTTTGATTGGAAAAGATTTCTTAAGATCTTTGTTGGATCATGTTGTCATTGATGCCAATGGTTTGATTGATTGATGTCAAGTGATTGATTGATGCCAAAGGATTGATTGATGCCAAAGGATTGATTGATGTCAAATGAAATATGTATTGTCCTTGATGAGAATGGATATATGTCAAGTATATGATGCATATGATGTCATGCATAGATAAAGATGGATCAATGAGTTGTCATTGATACATGATGCAAAGATGAAGATGGATCGATGTGATTTATTTGATATATGATGCATACTTAGATTGATCATTATAGTATTATCATGGTTTATAATGTGCACAAATGGATGAACTCCAAATTGGTCCCCTTATGGTGAAATCCCTCACGAGAAGATGCTTTACGGTTGAGTTATCCTAGAAGAATGGTTGGAGAACCCATGTTTGATTGTGGAATACTGAGATGAAGATCAATGAAGTTGTCGGTAAAACTATCCTATATGGATAGTGCTTGTCATGCCATTTCTGGTGGTATGTGGAATGTCACATAACTCCTCATGGTTTGAGAGTTATGGCCTTACGAAGATGGAGGACCCTCATATGTTGGCTTGAAGCCCCAAAAGGTCAAAGAAGTCAAAGTGTTTGAAAAGAAGAAAAGTGACAAAGTCAAGAATGATTATTTAAATAATAAATTGAAGTGACAAAGTCAAAGAAGATTATTTAAATAATAAAGTGAGGTGACAAAATCGAGGAGGAATATTTAAATGATAAAGTAATGGATAACTTTCTAATTATGGAAAGTGGTTAACCCTAAAATGAGGAAAATAGGTTAAGTGACATAGAAGTGGGTTAAGTGACCTAGAAGATGAAGAGTATAAATAAGAGGCAAGGGTCTCTTGTGAATTCTATATTTTTGGGAGAATCTCTTGTGTATCTTTGGTGAGCATCTTGTGTGGATCTCTTGAGCATGATTGAAGATCTATTTTGAGAGAGAGATAGTATGGAGAATCTCATGAATGCATCAAAGTTTCGGCATGTCTAAGATATTAACGACAAAATTTTTGGAGGTTCAGAAACCCTAGTTTTTGAGGTATACGCGGGTTGCAATGGGCGAGGACACATACACACACGGGCTATATGAAGACATGGTGTGTACAATTGATGAAGCCATGGAGATTGGTGCTTGAGCTGATGACAGGCTCCTGAAGACTGAAGCAGGTTCTAGATCTGCATTCTATGGGTTTAGATCTATCACTGAGACTTTGGTATGGTTACATTGTTACCTTGATGGATACTATTGGTTGTTGTGTGGTGAATTCCTAGGGCATTCTTGGTATGCTGTTGTGATGTGGTTTGTGTTGGCTGATAGAGTGAGCAACACTCTTTTGATTCAGTGCTAATATGATTGCTATAATATTCTGATTTCTTATACATGTTTGATTAACATTCATATTATATGGTTGAGAAGCATGAGTTAGTTATTGGAGAACTTGGATGTGTTGTGACTAGTTAAGAGTCATACTGGACAGTGAGAGATAGAAGAGAATGATGAAGTGGTTGTAGAGGATCTGAGTTGATTCTGAAGAGAAAACACTAAATAACTCAAAAGGCATACACAGATTGTAATGCAGACAGACCGCGTACATACGTGGGCTGTAGTGAGCCAGGGCACGTACAAACGCGGGCTACACTACTGACAGGTCACATACCTGTGACATATTGATATCTGTGGAGGATTGTTGCCTCATCTCACTTGGTGCTGAGGATGTAAGCTGAGTCTTGCATATAGAGCTGGTTCTCTTGTAGAGTTGTACTCTATTCAGTTGTTGTTGAAAAACCCCAAGGATTGTAGTCCTTAATAAAAAGAAAATTGTATATACATCTTGTGTTGTTTGTGTTCCTTGTGGAGATGATTTGTTGATGATATATTGTTGATATATGTTGTTGATATATGTTCACATCTATCTGGTTATAAATGACAACAATGAGTAATGAGTAAATGTTGAATTCTAACTAATGAGTTATGTGTAAGAGGGAAGTTTTTAGAAAAAGAGCCTCACACTCATTCACCCCCCCTCTAAGTGTGGTAGGTGTGTCCAAGAATTGGTATTAGAACGAGCCTTCACTACAAGCCTTCACAAGCTTGAAGGAGATCCATAGACACACACATGGATGATGAAGTTCCAATCCTTGATGAGGAAAACTATTCTACTTGGAGAATATAGATGAGAGTACATTTGAAGGAAATGGGAGCGACTATTTGGAAGGCAACCATTGGTGGATCAGTTTCCTTGAAGAACAAGTCAAAGTTTGCAGCTCAAAGGGAAGGAAAGAAGAATGATGCATTGGCTCTCAAGACCATTCTTAGTGGACTCTCAAGCCCTATCAAAGAGAGCATGGGACAATGCACTTCTGCCAAGGATCTATGGCTAAAGCTAGAGGAGACATATCAAAGCAAGAAAGAAGATGTTGAAGACCACTCCATCAAGATCATTAAAGGTAAAGAATCTCCAAAAACTCTTGGATGCATTATTTCTAAATGTGATCTTGAAAACATTTCAAATGAAGAAAAAGAGTCAAGTGATAATGTTGGAAAAAAGGAATATCTTGAAGATATTTCAAATGAAGGTAAAGTATCCTCAAAGACCTTTGATTGCAATGATTCAAAATGTGATGATGTTGAATTTTTCTCTACAAGTGAAGAAGAAAATCTAGAAATAGTTTGTGTAGAGTTTGATGTAGTTATCCCATGGAAAGAATAGAAGAAGGACTATTAAAACTTCAAAAGAAAGTTGAATAAGGTCTATATGAATATATAAATGATCATTATTATACAGACTATAACTATCTTTCGGATAACACTAAGAAGTTTCTTAAGAGGAGTCAAAGGCACATCTTGAAGTTAAAGGGAATGCTCAAAGAACAAGAAGAGAGTAATAAGACTCAATTAGAAGAAAATGAAGAAGAGATCACAAGACTAAAGAATGAAAAAGAAGATATGAAAGTAGATGATGAGATTAGAAAAAGTTTTGAAACTATTATCCATCTCAAGACCCAAATTGAATAATCCAAAAGGGTAGAGGAAATATTGAAGAATCAAATTAATGAAAAGGAAGAGTCATGTCATAAGTTAGAAACTGAAGTTGTTGATCTTAGAAAGAAAGTAGAGAAGTCAAACAAATTCTTGAATAGCTCTCTAATCTTGAATGAGATCTTGGAAAGTCAAAGATCACCAAATGATAAATCAGGTCTTGAATACAAAGAAGCTACACATGCTGAAGCACGAACCTCAAATAAGCATGAAGTAAAGGATGAAGAAAAGGTTGCAAGTCAACCATCCAAAGGCAAGGAAAGTTTCAAAAGAACTAATCAAGAAAGACATCAAGAAGCTACCTTTACACCTCAAAGAAAATGGACACCAAAGCAAAGGTATGAAAGTGTTTTTCATGGTCAATGTTATTCATGTAATGAATATGGTCAGAAATCTTTGGAATGTATATCTTATGCAAGGATAAATGAAAGAAGATTTCATAACACCATAAGGTGTTGGATATGTGATCAACTAGGACACATTGTTGTTCACTGTAACACCATGAGATGCTACAACTGCAGTGGATTTGGCCACAAGTCCCAGGAGTGTTGGAACACAAGAAGAAAGTCTATGATGAGGACTTCATATAGCATGAATAGAAGAAGGAATGAAGTAAGGAAGAGAGACATATTTGAAAATATGGAAGCTCAGAGCTCAAGTTTTGAGAAGCAGGGACACCTTCAGAAGTGGGTGAAGAAGACTGAGCAACCAGAGTAGAATGGAAGCCTTAAGGGAGGCTCAAGTGTGTCATCTACTGAGGCATATGCGGGTGACAACGATATCAGTCACGTACATATGCAGTCTGACCTTGAATAGGTCGCGTACATATGCGAGATGACTGTGCAACATGCCACATATATGTGGTAAAGCCTTGGGAAAAATTCAATGCATATGGGTTGCATCTTGATGTAATGGTATAACACTCTGTTGCAAGGTATGACATTGTTTGTTGCAGGTTCTAATACTGTTTGCTGTAGGTTTTCATGATTCTATATTGGATTATGTAAGGTGATGATGTAAAATAAAATCTTGGGTGCATGGAACTAAACCATGGTTATGGATTGATGCATTTTCTGTTGAAGAACAATGCTGGTTATGGCAGTGAAGTTATGGCACCTTGGTCGTGTGATATATCTTGATAATGCTAGCTAGAGATGTCATTGATATATTGAAGCATACTACTAGCACATGTGTTATTGGATGCTTAGTATTTGTTGTAGTGAATGGAGGATTGACGTTGATCTATTGATGTACATGGGTGGTACATATTTTGAGTTTCATTGATATATCTTATGATGTATTGTTGGAACCTTAATTGTTGGAAAATTTGATGCATGCATTTGGCATATGGATGGGCTACACATTGGGACATGTAGTTGGTGAGTTGATGAGGTGATCATGTTGTACATCATTGATGATCTATAGTTGATGCATGATTGGCACATTTCTAGTACATTGGTAGAGGCACCTACTAGCATTTTGATTGGCACATATTTTATGGAGAATTTGACATACATGTATGAGGATTCATCATGTTGTGGTATTGTTGCATGGTTGAAGTACCTGCTTGGTACAAGTGGTGATACATGTTATTGTACATGTTTGGTACACTCATAGATGACATATGCTTGGTGATAGTGCACCATTGGTATTACGTTATTAGCACAACAATTGGTATTTTCTTGAGATACATGGTTATGGCACTTGGTTCATGATGGAGACATATCTTAAGTGATATGACACTTGTTTGGCATATTGGTAGATGCACATTGTTTGGTATGTTGGTAGATGCACATGGTTGGCATATTGGTAGATGCACATGTTGGCATATGATTGATACATTCCATTGATGAGATCTTATTGCACATTGTATGGTATTGATGTACATGGGTGTTGTGCATAATGGGCACACAATTGGTACATGATGTACTTGGGTGATGTTCTACTCATGATTCTCTATTTTATTGTTGACATATCTTTTGCTTCATGATGGTTGGTATGGCATGAGTTTGATGCATGAACAGGTCCAAGGATCGTCATATGGTAGCATATTGTTCATCTTGTAGAGAATATAGGGGGATACATACCCATAGGGGGAGTCATTCTTCTTACCATGGTTCTAGGAGTAGAAAAGAGCCCTATACTTGAAGAAAGAGCACACAGGCATAGTTCCAGGGGGAGCAATGGTCACAGGGGGAGTATGAGCGATGTGTCTTCAACATTACATTAGAGTTATATTCCTTGTTCAAAAGGGGAGAGATTATTCAGAGGAATATCTAAGGCATTCAGACAGAGAAATCAACCCCAAGGAGACTTCAACCAGGGGGAGCAGCCCCAAGGGGAGAATGACCCTTTTCCATTGATGTCAAAGGGGGAGAGATAATCACATTGATGTGATTGATGTCTATTGATGAGAATAGATAGTCACATTGATATGTTTGATGATTATTGATGTAGAGCATACCTTGTCTACATGTTGACATCAATGATTGGTGTTGACATCAATGTTGGTATTTCCATCGATACCAAAGGGGGAGATTGTTGGATCATGTTGTCATTAATACCAATGGTTTGATTTATTGATGTCATTGATTGATGCCAAGTGATTGATTGATGCCAAAGGATTGATTGATGTCAAATGAAATATGTATTGTCCTTGATGAGAATGGATAGATGTCAAGTATATGATGTATATGATGTCATGCATAGATAAATATGGATCAATGAGTTGTCATTGATACATGATGCAAAGATGAAGATGGATTGATGTGATTTCTTTGATATATGATGCATAGTTAGATTGATCATTATATTCTTATCATGGTTGATAAGGTGCACAAATGGATGAACTCTAAAGTGGTCCCCTTATGGTGAAATCCCTCACGGGAAGACACTTTACAATTGATTTATCCTAGAAGAATGGTTGGAGAACCCATGTTTGATTGTGGAATAATGAGATGAAGATCAATGAAGTTGTTGGTGAAAATATCCTAGATGGATTGTTCTTGTCATGCCATTTCCAGTGGTATGTGGAATGTCACATAACTCCTCATGGTTTGAGAGTTATGGCCTTACGAAGATGGAGGACCCTCATATATTGGCTTGAAGCCCCAAAAGGTCAAAGAAGTCAAAGTGCTTGAAAAGAAGAAAAGTGACAAAGTCAAGAAGGATTATTTAAATAATAAAGTGAAGTGACAAAGTCAAAGAAGATTATTTAAATAATAAAATGATGTGACAAAATCTCAGGAGGAATATTTAAATGATAAAGTAATGGAGAAATTTCTAATTATGGAAAGTGGTTAACCCTAAAATGAGGAAAATGAGTTAAGTGACCTAAAATTACAGGTTAAGTGACCTAGAGATGAAGAGTATAAATAAGATACAAGGATCTCTTGGCAGATTTCTATATTTTTGGGAGAATCTCTTGTGTATCTTTGGTGAGCATCTTGTGTGGATCTCTGGAGCATGATTGAAGATCTATTAGAGAGAGAGAGAGAGAGAGAGAGAGAGAGAGAGAGAGAGGTATGGAGGAGATCTTGAACCACGTCAAAAGTTCCAACATAGGAATATTGTGATACAAGTTTGAGGTTGGAAACCATTGTTTTAAGGAGCATATACAATTTACCAATGGGCGAGGGGCCAGCATTACATATACCGTTATGAAGGGCGGGACCGCATTACAATTGATGAAGTCATGGGAGATTGGTGCTTGAGTTGATGACATGATCCTGAAGACTGAAGCAGGTTCAGATCTGCATTCCTTAGGTTGATCTGGTATAATAGTTTCGATCCTGAAGACTGAAGCAGGTTCTAGATCTGCATTCTATGGGTTCAGATCTGGTATGGTTTCATTGTTATCTTGATGGATACTATTGGTTGTTGTGTGGTGAATGCCTAGGGAATTCTTGGTATGTTGTTGTGATGTGGTTTATGTTGGCTGATAGAGTGCGAAACACTCTTTTGATTCAGTGTTGATATGATTGCTATAGTATGCCGATTGCTTATACATGTTTGATTAACATTCATATTGTATGGTTGAGAAGCATGAGTTACTTATTGGAGAACTTGGATGTGTTGTGACTGGTTATGAGTCATACTGGACAGTGAGAGATAGAAGAGAATGATGAATTGGTTGTAGAGAATTTGAGCTGATTCTAAAGAGAAAAACATAAATAACTCAGAAGGCATACGCAAGCTGGTATGCAGACAAATCACATACATACGTGGGCTATAGTGAGCTAGGGCGCGTACACACATGGGCTGCACTACTGACAGGTCGCATACCTGTGACAAATTGATATCTGTGGAGGATTTCTACCTCATCTCAGTTGGTGCTGAGGATGTAAGATGAGTCTTGCATATAGAGCTGGTGATCTTGTAGAGTTGTACTCTATTCAGTTGTTGCTGAAAAACCCCAAGGATTGTAGTCCGTAATAAAAATTAAATTGTACATACATCTTGTGTTCTTTGTGTTCCTTGTGGAGATGATATGTTGATGATATATTGTTGATATATGTTCACAAGTATCTGGTTATAAATGACAACAATGAGTAATGAGTAAATGTTTAATGCTAACTAATGAGTTATGTGTAAGAGGGAAGTTTTGAGAAAAAGATCCCCACACTCATTCACCCCCCCTCTAAGTGTGGTAGGTGTGTCCAAGAATCTCATATGCTAGTTACTTTTGAAAACGATTCTATTAAATTACATATTGCAAGAAAAGGGATCTAGGTTCCTTGTTTGGATCAATATGTAAAAGTGCACACACCTCCCATAGAAGGAAATGAAAATATTGATTTAGTAGTAAATAAGATTTTAAAAAATAAAAGAATTTGTAAAAATGTAGAATTAAACGTTCAAATATATCTTGTTGATATTTTACTTAAGCTCAAGAATAATTGTACCAGGGAGTATCCAAATACATTTTGGTCTTGAGAACAATATTTTGTGGATGTTCCTTATGCAGAAAACTATAATGGTTTTCCCTAGAAAGCTTATGCAAATCTTATGATTCTTGAAGAATCGAAGCTTTGTGAAGAAGAGAGTGTAGGTCTCTTACAAAAAGGACTAACCGAAAAAGTCATAGTCCATGGGCATATCCAACATTTTATGTTAATAAGTATTCAAAGCAGAAAATAGGCAAATCTAGATTGGTGGTAAATTTCATTAAATTAAACTATGCCTTAATTCCTATCAGGGATTCCTTGCTAAATAAAGAGGTTGTTCGAGCCAAGATAAAAAACTACAACATATTCTCCAAATTTGATCTAAAGGTTAGGATAAATCCAAAAGATGGATTTAAACAAGTTTTATTATTCCATATGGCCACTAGATAGATTGAAAACATGTTTTATTGTTCCATATGGCCACTACCAATGGAGGGTCCTTTAGGATTGAAGAATGATCCATCAAAATTCTAGAAAAGGATGGAGGATATACTAGGCGATCTTCCTTTCCTTATCATTGATATTGATGATATCCTAGCGTACTCCAAAGATTTAAGACAACATAAAACACACTTGGACTTGTTTTATGAGAGAGTATTTCAGCATAGTTTATTACTCCCAGACAAAAAGATGGAGATAGACATACCATAGGTAGAATTCCTTGGATTCCACATTAAATAAGGAAATATTTCTCTTCAACCACGTGTTCTTAAAAATTTGCAAAAATTCCCCGATGTGATTCTTAACAAAACTTGGTTGCATATATTTTTAGGATCCTTAATTATATAAGGAATTTGTATAAAGAACAATCAAAAGATGTAGTTATTCTCTATCAAAGGCTAAAGAAAAATACAACTCTTTGGAATAAGGATGTGATTGATGCAGTCAGAAGAATAAAATAAAAAGTCAAATACTTGCCATATCTTCATGTACCCACTAGGCAAGGCTAGTTTATTGTTGAAACAGATGCATATGACACTACTTGGCCAGGTGTATTAATTGAAAAAGTTTGAAAACATGAAAGAGTGTGTATGTATACTTTAGACACATTCTATAAAGTAGAGCTAAAATATCCCTCTTCGCACAAAAATTTTGGTAGTAAAATTGTCCATAACAAGATTGAGATTGTTCCAAAACTAGTAAAATTCATTATCAAAATAGATCTTAATCACATTCCAATAATGCTTAAGGGTGAGAAACTGTTAGAACAAGGCAATGCCAAAATTTGAAGATGTAAGTTATGGCTTGATGGATTTAATTTTGAATTTCAATATATGCCAGAAACTCAAAATTGCCTTGCTAATTTATTGATTAGAGAAGCTAGTCCTAGAAATGAGATATTTCAATAGGTCTACACTATCAAGATGTGATAAAACATAAACAAGAAATGAAGAGAAAGGTAACTAGGTAGCAATGGAACCAAAAGAAGAAATAAATTATTGTCAATCATGTTTTCTTGAAGAAATCAAGTATAATCTTACTGAAGCATATATCCTTGGTTATGGATGAATTCTTATAATTTTGTAAATAATTATAGGTATTTTAATTTTATCCCTCATATGAATGTCAATGTCTTATATTTTGAGCTACATGTAGGTCAAAGTGTATTAGAGTTTTTCCATTGTGTAATTCCATTTGTAAATGATTGTGCAATATGCAATTTAATCAACTATAGGAGAATTTTGTAGGTTGTCTTTGAATGTCATAGTTTGACTAGTCATGACAGCTGGTCACGTTGGTTTGTTTTCTTCCTTGAAAGGTTTTGTCCCCATTTGAGTCAAGAAGATATTAGTTAGAATTATTTCCTTTTATATTTTTCCATGGATGTTGCTATTGGTGGTCAATATAACTAGTGGTTCAAATTTTAAATTGAGTTGATAGAACATTTACCTTTGGACCATATCACCCTTGGGGAATATCACTCTCCATTAGGGGATACAAATCAAGATGTGAAGGTAACTCACAAAAATTGAAATCGATAAGTAAAGGTGATCCAAAAAGTGTCGATGCATTGTTATTTGTGTGTATAAATTAATTATTTATGTATAATAAAAAAGTTTTATAAATATTAAATCTTAGTTTGGAAGTTTAAAAAGTAAATAATGCAATTATCAAAATATACATTGGAATTATCAGGATAAGGTTGATTCACTTTCATTAACTTATAGACATTGATGGATGTAAGCTTAATTTAGAGATTCTGATTATATTTGATGTCACTAGTTGAGAAGTAATTCAATGCATTGTCATGTCACTTAGTATACTGCAATTAGTTGATTGCTCTATAAATCGCAACACATCCTCATTGCACTATGTTTATTGAGATGATAACATAACATAACTTTTGTTTTCAACTATCACGATGTTTCCAGGTTGAGGGTTTTTCCATGTAAAACTTCTTGTCCTTTGTGGGTTTTCTATTTTGTTGTATTCATGTGACCATGCTAAAATCCAAATATGGTCTTAGAGCATGGACCATTGATTTCGATAATGAATGAATCAATAATATATTTTATGTTCCTTCCTTGTTAGGTACTTTGCTTTCAATTTACCAAATCACTCATTCAATGGTGCAATCCAGTATGACATGCAAACTACATGAAGGGATACAATTCATATTCTTAGAGAACATAACAAACCAAATGAAGCACATAGACAACATGCAATTAAAGCTAAGCACACAATGGAGGAAACACCAATATAAACAAAGTATTAAAATTGAACTTCAAAGCTTTTGTACATACATGCCTCAATGTACCTTCACTAATGTTACTAAATTCTACACCAAAATTACCAAAACAAGATGCTCCTTGTTCTAATTCTCAACCAAGGTTACATTGGGTTTTACTAGGAATGAGAATTTCTTCTAACTAGTTGAATTATTTTTAATGTGAGCTCTTCCTTCTTCCTTATTGCTTTCCAAAATTATTTTATTTTATTTTATTTGAGTGTGATTATGAGAATTCCCCCAATACCAATTCCTTTTCCTCCATATTCCTCCTAATAATTAATCCTCTACAACCTTTCGACCAACCAATATAGTGGTAGTTGACTTATTGGAGGAATAAATGCCAAAACCAAATGGAGAAACAAAACCTCCTTTGTTGAATTAACCTCTGCATTCACCATACACCATTTATTTGGTGGAAAGGAATTTTATAGACCACTTTCATTTCAGAGATAAAAGGTACCTACCATACCCTTATCCTACAACCTTCTTAAGGAAATCTAGAATCCATTGAGAATGACTGATATATATTTATTGCGGTTTCCATGAAACTCCTTCTCCTCCTATGCAATATGGGCATCTAATTAATATAATTTAATAAAATATTTTTCTTTATATCCACAGGAGATCCTGTATGAACTATGGGACCAAGAATTACAAAAAATTACATTTGCAGCTTTGATGTCCTTTATATCAAGGATGTGTTAACTTGCAATATACTCATTTTTTGGTGCAATTCTAAAACACCCTTAATATAACTACATATATATATATATATATATATATATATATATATATATATATATATATATATATATATATATATATATATATATATATATATATATAAATAGAAAAAACTCAATAAGTTATGTAAGCTACTTAAATAGTAAACTCAATAAGTTATGTAAGCTACTTAAATCTCCTTGTTGAATTGAGTGCTTCTATCTTACTTCTTCATACATAAGACAATGACTTTCATCATACATAAGACAATGCATCATCACATTCACCTCATCCTTAATTTTTCTTTGTTTAAAAAATAAGCATAAACATTCTTCTCTATTTAGATTTTCCATCTCCTTGTTTTCACAACTAGGTGATCAAAACTTAGCTTGAATTGAAAAAATGAATGCTTTTTATGCATATAGATTTTCTTTTGGAGCTGGTACTATTGTTTTGTGTAAGTAATCATTGGGTTATTTTCTTGTTGATATAAATTCATCTTCTCACTGGGTTCTTACTGTTGGAGAGGCATTTTGGATAAGTTTTGGGATCTACGCCAAAAGTAAGTCAAAGAGTAAAAGGAAGTTAAAAGATCGACCAGAGTGCATGATAGGAGCAGACTTCAAGGAGTCAAAGAGCGCGACAAAATGATTTGTGACGGAGTGATGCACAAAAGGACAAAAACAGTTATGGACCGTTGGGTTTTGGGGGACACTTTGTCCACTTTTGTAACGGGCTTAGCCCTATTTTTATGTATAAATATGTAAAGGTTTTTTGGGAAAAATGGGTTCAACATATGAGAAATTTGTTGATTAATTGGGTTGGTTGTCATTGATGTCAACCCTTGAAGCAAGTCTGGTAGCCCCAACAATATGGTTAGAGGATTAAATTTTGTTTGATGTATAATGGTATGAAGGGTAGTGTGTTTCCAGGTAAAAATATTCTAGATGGATATTACATGTCATGTGATTTATGGTGATATGTGGAATGTCATGTAACTCCTCATGGTTAGAGAGTTATGGCCTTGTGAATTTAGAGAACCCCCATGAGTTATCTAGAGGGTCAAAGAAGTCAAGTTATTCTAGAAGCCCCTAGAAGAAGTGGGTGAAACTAGGAGTCAATCATGGGTTAAGTTGTGGAAATGAGAAAATAATTAAAAATAAGTTAGTTGCAACTAGAAGTGGAGAACTTACTATTTGTAGCAAAGTGGGTTATCCCTAAAAGAAGGAAATTGGGTTAAGTTGGTTAGAAGGTAACCCCTTGAGGAAGCTACATGGAAGTATAAATAAGAGAGAAAGCCTCTCCTATTATCACCTATTGAGCACATTGAATATCTATTATTGTGAAAGGTTTATTGCAGATACTCATTGATACATCTGTGTTGGATTACTAAGAGGGGGGGTGAATCAATAATAGAGCAATTTAATCCTTTTCAACCACAAAATTCAAGTGTTATATCAATGTAGCATTACCATCCAATAGTTGCAGACTAAATAAACAATGAACAAATGAGCAATCATACACATACATAGTACACCAATGTTTTTACAAGGAAACCCAAAGTGGGAGAAAACCACATAATGCTTTTCTTATATGTCTTTAAGAATTACATTCATTGGAAGCACCAAATTCATTTTTTTTCCATCTGCAACTGGAAGGAGGCTCCAACCCCCTAGTTTCTCATGATACAACCTGAGGGAAGCTCCAACTCCCCAATTTTCTGGATACAACTAGAAGGAGGCTATAACCCCCTATGTTCTCTGGATACAAATGGAAGGTGGCTACAACCACCTGTCCTTGCCATCCAACCACCCTGAAATATAAGTAGAATGATGGAACCACTGCCACACTATCACTGTGAGATATATTGCTGTAAACCTGTACCAATCAACCTACACCAAACAACTTATAACAATCTGTACCAAGCAACCTGTAATCAACTTGTACCATAACCAAGTGCATCAACCATGCACCAACCTGTACCTCAACCTATACCATCAACCAGTGCATCAATCATGCACCAAATATGTACTAATCATGCATCAAATACACATAAACTATGACTCATCAAGATGTACCAACATCATCAACTATACACCTCATGTATGTGCCAACTCATCAAATACTTATCTCAACCATGTACCCAACATGTACCTTAACCATACACCAAAATAACCATCAAAATGTATCTAACAATTCATCACTCTATCCATAAACCCAATACCATAAACCATTACATCAAACCATGTGCCACAACCTCACTATTATACAACCTCTATCTGTAACATACCTCAACCAAAATCCCTCATCAATTTCATCATGCAAATCTGATTTGTAACTATGTAATTGACCTGGTGTATATGATCACATACTTGCAAACCTTCCTTAACTTTAACAACAAGAGACTATCATTTTCATCAAACTTTACTTAAGTCTCACATGACTAATTTTGGATTAGTCAACAAACCTAACTTGAAATAATCATAGATATGTACCTGTAAAGAATAAAGATATGAAAATATTACACAATATTATGCAGTGTCTTTTATGCAATTCCTCCAGGTTTCACTACTTGGAACCTCTCAAAAAAGGAGTTATAGAAAAAATGGCATACCTTGTTGAATTCTGGCTTATTCTAGAGAGAGAAATTATAGAGCTTGTATGGATATGAAAATGGTACACAAAATACTATAGAATGTACTATAACCAACACATTTGGTCTTACTGAATTTGGATATTTTATGAAGAAGTTATGACGTTTTTACCCGAAACAGATGTTTTAGACTAGTTTCAGGACTAGCCACAAACCCTATTTTCCACAGAGTGTAACTCCAAAAATATAACGACCCACAAGATGAAATTTTTATCAAAGCTACTTGGATATGTTTCCTCAACGACCTCCAGATTTCACTGTCTGAATCATTCTAGAAAAGAATTTATTGTGAAAATGGTGAGATGACCTATAAATAACATACCTTAGAAAGCATCATCAAAATAATTTATCCTCCCTTGAATTTTGGCCTTCTTTACTTCACCTTCCCTCTGATATTCTCCTTAGATACCCTTTGGTTACCTCAGTCACTTGTAGATATTCAATATGCTCAAGTGTTATTAAATGAGATACCCTTGCCTCTTATTTATACTTTTATGTAGCTTCCTCAAGGGGTTCACTTCTAACCATCTTAAACCACTTTCCTTATTTTAGGGCTAACCCACTTCTAACCACTTGTTTACTTAGTAATTTCTCCATTAAATTTATTATTTAAATAATTTATTTTGTATCCACTTTGACTTATAGTACACTCATCACTTCAATTTATTATTTATATAATTTATTCTTTGCAACCACTTTGACTACTTTGACCTTTTGGGGCTTCTAAATGATTCATGAGGGTTCTCCAACTTCACATGGCCATAACTCTCTAACCGTGAGGATTTATGAGACGTTCCACATACCACCGGAAATGACATGACATGTACTATCCATCTATAATAGTATTACCTTGAAATATATTAAAACTCATACCATTATACATCAAACAAACCTGGGTTCATTACCCAAACCTTTGTGCTACCAGAATTCACTACCGAACTTTTTTTATGGGTTGACATCAATGACAACCAACCAAATTAATAAAAAATCTCCCCCTTTGGCATTGATGGAAACACTCTGATGCAATAATGAAGTCATATCACTCATGCTCCCCCTGGAACCATGCCTCTGTGCTCTTTCTCCAAGCATTTCTATCATGCATCTGATAAATCTCTCCCCCTTTGTCATCAATGGAAAAAGGTATCTTTCCATCTGGGGTTGATCCCCCTAATTGAACTGTCCTTGGGGATACTCCCCCTGACTGAACTCTTCCTGAAACTGATCCACCAACCTAAACTTTCCTCTTTATGGTGCTTCCTCGTGTAAATCTAAGGCATATAAGATAAGCATTCAAAAGCATTCATTTTAGAGTAGAAATTACTCCGAGACTCTGGCGAAGATACTCAAAGGCTTCCCGTGGAAGCGGTTTTGTAAATATGTCTTCCACTTGTTATTTTGTGTCCACATATTCAACTCTGATGTTCTTCTCTGCAATATGTTCCCATAGAAAGTGATACTTGATTGGAATGTGCTTCGTCTTGGAGTGCATTACCGAGTTCTTTGAGATATTGATGGAACTTGTATTATCACAATAGATTGGAATGGGCTCATCATACTGAACCTGTATATTTGTCAGAGTTTGTTTCATCCATAGAACCTATGTACAACATCATGTTGCTGCAATATACTCTGCTTCAACTGTAGATAAAGATATTGATGATTGTTTCTTTCTTAGCCAAGATACTAAACACTCACCCAAGTAGAATGTTTCTCCACTGGTGCTTCATCGGTCATCAATGCAACTTGCCCAATCTGCATCCGTGTAGGAAATAAGTGATAGATCCTTTCCTTTTGGATACCACAATCCAAAATCTTATGTTCCTTTGAGATATCTGAAAATCGTTTTCACTGCTAAGACATGTGATTCCTTTGGTACTTCTTGAAATCGTGCCACTTGTCCAACTGCCTGCATTACATCTGGTCTGGATGATGTCACATATAGTAAGCTACCAATCATTGACTTGTATTGCCTCTGTTCTATAGACTTGAATCATCATCTTTTCTCAACTTGCAACTAGTTTGAATAGGAGTGGTAATTGGTTTGCAATATTCCATTCTGATCTTCTTTAGCATTTCTATGATATACTTAGTTTGAGAAATAAAATTTCCTTGGTTGGTTTGACATATCTGAAGACCCATAAATAAGGATAGTTCTCCGAGTAATGACATTTCAAATTCATTCTGCATATCCTTTGCACATTTATGGCTTAACCTGTCATCAATACTTTCAAAAATAATATCATCAACATAAATTTCAGTTAATAAAATACCATCTTGAGTTACCTTGATGTAGAGGTTGTTGTCTACACTTCCCTTTCTGAACCCTTCCTATTGTATATATTTATCCAGTCTAGAGTACCAGGCTCTAGGATCTTGTTTTATACCATACAAGGCCTTCTTCAATTTACACACATAATCTGCGTTCTCTGACAACTGAAATCCTTCTGGTTGTTCAATGCAGACTTCTTCTTCAAGTTCCCTATTTATAAAAGATGATTTCATGTCCATCTGATACACTTTAATATTGTTGGAGAATGCATAAGCTAAGAGCAATTAGATTGCTTCCAGTTTTGCAACTAGGGCAAATGTCTCTTCAAAGTCGATTCCTTCAACCTATGTGTATCATTTAAATACTAATATAGCTTTGTTCCTTGTAACATGTCCATCTTCATTCAATTTATTTATGAAAACCCACTTTGTGCCAATCAAATTCTTATTCTTTGGTCTTGGAACCAATTCCCAAGTGTCATTCTTCTCTATTTGATCTAATTCTTCATCCATGGCCTTATTCCAGAATTCATCCTTGCTAGCCTCTTCAAAACTATTTGGTTCAATCGTAGATGAGAGTGATAGGTGCATTTTTTCTAGTGAACATATTCTTCTTCTAGTCTCGACTCTTGCATCTTTATTTACGATAGTATGATTTGAAGGATGATTCTTTTGTACTCGTTTGCTAGGTGTCTTTGGAGGCACTTGCTGAACTTTCTCTTCTACTTCTATATGATTTTCTTCATCTTCCCCTTCTAGTTCTTCTTCATCTTGTGCTTCTTCTTCGAAAAGATGTTCCATTGATTCATTTTCTTCTTCCTTTAATTCTCATCCACTTGTTTCATCAATTGTTACATTGATGCTTTCCAAAACTTTGTTCAACCTCAGATTGTAACACGTGTATGCTTTCCTTGTACTCGTGTAACCAACAAGTACTCCTTTTTCCATGCGAGAGTCAAACTTTCCCATTTTTCCATCTTCTCTTTTGATGTAGTATTTGCTTCCAAATACTCTGAAGTGCTTCACATTTGTTGGTATTCCTTTCCAAATCTCGTAGGGAGTTTTATCATTGTAGTTTATGAGCATTACTCTGTTTTGAATGTGAACTGTTGTATGCACTACATCTGTCCAAAAAATATCTGTCAATTTGGAATCCATTAGCATTGTTCGAGCCATTTCCTGTGTAATTAACATTCATACAGTTCCTTTGTCTTTGAACCACTCTCTGAACCAATATATGAATCCATTCTCTCATCCACTGTCATATATCTGTCCTAACCTGCTAAGTATTCTTAGAAATCCATATTTTTCCATAATGTCCAAGACTCTACTGCACAACTGTCCATAATGCTGACTCTTTTATTACTATACTATCATCAAGTCTTCACTGCTACAACTATCAAACTACACTTCTACTAACTAACTGCTCTGAATCTATCTACTCAAACTCTACAATATTATCAAAGGATGGTTCTTTGGTCTGTCACAACTATCAGATAGACTCCCCCTGTCTAATATTCATGTTACCTAGGAGTCTCTAAGCCGAATGGCTTAGAAAAATTCTTGATTTGATGTGTATTCATCATCATCTTCATTGGTAGATTCATCATATCTCTGAGCTCTGAATTATTTCTTTCTATCTGTGGTTTCATCTTTCACTACAATTCCCGAAATTGCAATCTCTTGAACCTGTTCCTTAATTACCCATCATTTTTTTCTTTCAGTTATTTTCCAAACCTTTCTGTATTTGACATCTTTCTTTTTCTCTGTATAATTTTCTTCATCTCGTTTTATTGCAAATATTGCGATCTCTGTGTTGGACACACCGACTACACTGAGAGAGGGGGGGGGTGAACAGTGTAGGGCTCTTTTTCCCAAAACTTCCCTTTTACACAAAATTCCTTAGTTAACAATCACCATTAACTCATTATTCATTGTTGTCATTTATAACTAGTTTAGATGTGAACACATATCAACAACATATATCAACAATATATCATCAACAAGTCATCACCATAAGGAACACAAAGAACACAATATGTGTATACAATTTTATTTTTATTACGGACTACAACCCTTGGATTTATCAGCTACAATTGAATAGAGTACAACTCTACAAGAGCACCAGCTCTATAATGCAAGACTCATCTTACACACTCAGCACCAACCGAGAAGAGGAAACAATCCTCAACAGATGTCAATCTGTCACAGGTACACGACCTGTCGGTAGTGAAGCATGCGTATGTATGTTCCCTACCAGTAGTGTAGCCAACATATGCACATGACCAATCTATATTGGAACAAGTGTATACCTTCTGAGAAGCTTAGGTTTTTGATTTTTCATCAGACACTCAGATCCTCTGTAACCTACAATCACATTCTCTTCTATCTTTCACTGTCCAGTCTAACCCACAGTCAGTCACAACACATCCAAACTCTCCAATAGCTTGCTCATACTTCTCAACCACACAATATGAATGCTACTCAATCATGTATAAACAACCAATATACTAGAGCCATCATATCAGTATTGAATCATAAGAGTGTTGATCACTCCATCAACCAACACATACCACATCACAACAACCATACCAAGAATGCCTAGAGCATTCACCTCACAAAAAACAAGAGTATCCATCAAGACAAATAATGAAACCATACTATAGTTTCTATGGCAGATCTAAGCCCATAGAATGCAGATCTGGAACCTGGTTCATCATCCAAGAGCCTGTCATCAACTCAACCACATATCTTCAAGACCTCATTCACTGTACATGCCCTGTCCTCATTTAGCCCGCGTATGTATGTGCCCCGGCTCAAAGCAGCCTGTGTATACCTCAAAAACTAGGGTTTGTGAACTTTCGAGACTTCTGTCGTCATGACCTCAGACTTTCTGAGACTTTGATGCGCTCATGGGATCCTCCAGACAATCTCTCTCTCAGAATATATCTTCAATCATGCTCAAGAGATCTTCACAAAAGTGTACATTCACAAGAGACCCTAGCCTCTTATTTATACTCTTCATCTTCTAGGTCACTTAACCCACATCTAGGTCACTTCCTCATTTTAGGGTTAATCACTTTCCATAAATAGAAAGTTCTCCATTAATTTATTAAAATAATCCTTCTTGACTTTGTCACTTTACTTTATCATTAAAATAATTATTTCTTCTTTTCAATCATTTTGACGCTTCAAGCCAACACATGGGGTTCCTCCAACTTCGTAAGGCCATAACTCTCAAACTGTGAGGAGTTATGTGACATTCCACATACCATCGGAAATGGCATGACAAACACTATCCATCTAGGATAGTTTCACCAACAAAATCACTGATATTCATCTCATTATTCCACATACAAGCATGGGTTCTCTCAACCACAACTCAACCACAAAGCGTCTTCCCGTGAGGGCTTTGACCATAAGGGGACCACTTTGGAGTTCATCCATTTGTACTTCTTATCAACCATGACAAGAAAATAATGAGTCATCTTTACATAAAACAAACTATGCATCATATATCAACGAATCCATCTTGTTCATGTATCAATGACAACTCATTGATCCATATTCATCTATGCATCATATCAATGATAACTTATTTATCCATTTTCATCGATTGGTTTCCACTTGACATATATCATTCTCATCAAGGACAATACATATACATTGTTCATCAATCATCGATCAATCAAGACTATCAATCAATCCATTCACATCAATCAATCACTTTTCATCAATCAATCACTTGACATCAATCAATCAATCCATTGGCATCAATGACAACATGATCCAACAATCTCCTCTTTTGGAATTGATGGAAATGCCAACATTGATGTCAACACCAATCATTGATGTCAACATGTAGACAAGGCATGCTCTACATCAATAGTCATCAATCATAACAATGTGACTATTTCTCCCCATCAGACTATCTCTCTCTATCAATAAACATCAATCACATCAATGTGACTATCTCTCCCCCTTTGACATCAATGGAAAAGGGCCATTCTCCTCTTGGGGCTGCTCCCCTTGCTTTAAATCTCCTTGGGGCTTCTCCCCTTGTCTGGATGCATTTGAATAATCTCTCCCCTTTTGAACAAGAGATATCAATATGATGTAATGCTGAAAATACATCGCTCATGCTCCCCCTATGACTATCGCTCCCCTTGGAATTATGCCTCTGTGATTTTTCTTCAAATATAGGTCTCTTTTCTAGGTATGCATCTGATAAGTATCTCCTACTAGAATCATGGGAATAAGAATGACTCCCCCTATGGGTATGTCTCCCCCTAGATCAACCACTCTCTTTATGACGATCCTTGGACCTGTCCATGCATCAGACTTGTGCCATACCATACATCATGAAAAAAAAAATATGTCAACAATGAAGTAGAGAATCATGAAAAATATCAACCAAGTACATCATGTATCAAAATGTTCCCACCATGCACATCACTCATGTACATCAACATCATACAAAAAAATATCATCAATGAAATGTATCAACCATGTGCTTCCATCAACATGCCATCCATGTGCATCTATCAATATGCCAACCATGTGCATCTACCAATATGCCAAACATGTGCATCTACCAATATTCCAAGCAAGTGTCAAATCATTCATGATATGTCTCCACCATGAACCAAGTGCCACAACCAAGTTTCGTATCACCAAATATATGTCTCTACCATGAACCAAGTGCCACAACCATGAATCTCAAACAAATACCAATTGTTGTGCTAATCAAGTAATACCAATCATCCAAACATATACCATCTATGAGTGTACCTTTATGCACTAAACATGCATCACCACTTGCACCAAGAAAGTACATAAACCATGCATCAATACCACAACAAGATGAACCATAATCAAGATGTGTCCTCATACATGTATGTCAAGTTCATCACATAAAACATGTGCCAATCAAACTACTAGTAGGTGCCTCTACCAATGTACTAGAATTGTACCAATCATGCATCAACTATAGATCAAGCTATGACTCCTCAATGATGTACAACATGATCACCTCATCAACTCACCAACTACATGTCCCAATATGTAGTCCAACCATATGACAAATGCATGCAACATGGTATCCAACAAGTATCTCTCCAATAACACATCATAAGATATGTCAATGAAACTCAAATAAGTACCATCCATGTACCCCAACAGATTAACCTCAAACCTCCATGCACTACAACAAATACTAAGCATCCAACAATACATGTACTAGTAGTATGCTCCAATAGATCAATAACATCTCTAGCTCGCATCATCATGATATATCATATAACCAAGGTGCCATAACTTCAATGTCATAACCAACATTGTTCTTCAACAAAGAATGCCTCAATCCACACTCATGGGTTTGTTTTATGCATCCAAGATAGCCTTTTAATTTTTTTTTTATCATCACATTACATAATCCAATATGAAAACCATGAGAACCTGCAACAAACAATGTCAGAACCTGCAACAAACAGTGTCAGACCCTGCAACACAGTGTTATACCATTACATCAAGCTGCAACCCAAGTGCATAGCCTTTTTCCTAAGGCTTTACCGCATATATGTGGCCTCCTGCACAGAAAAAATCATGTATGTACGTGACCTATTCAAGGTCAGCCTACATATGTACGCGAATGTTACCACTGTCACCCACGTATGCCTCTGAAGATGACACACTTGAGCCTCCCTTAAGGCTTCCATTATGCTCTGGCTGTTCAGTCTTCTTCACCCACTTCTGAAGGTGTCTCTTCTTCTCATAACTTGAGCTATGATCTTCCATATTTGTAAAAATGTCTCCCTTCCTTACTTCACTCCTTCTTCTAGTTGTTCCATATGAAGTCCTCATCGTGGACTTTCTTCTTGTGTTCCAATAGTCCTGGGATTTGTGACCAAATCCACTACAGATGTAGCATTTCATACTGTGATAGTGAACAACAATGTGTCCTACTTGATCACATCTCCAACACCTTATGGTGTTATGAAATCTTCCATTTCCTCTCCTTGCATAAGATCTACAATCCAAATCTTTGTGACCATATTCATTGCATGAATAACATTGACCATGAAAAACACTTTCATACCTTTGCTTTGGTGTCCATCCTTCTTTATGTCTTTCTTGATTTGTTCTTTTCTTGGCTTGTGTGGGTGGTTTCCTTGCAACATTGTCTTCATCCTTTGAGAGTGAGGGACTTACCTCATGCTTCTTTGAGGTGCTTTCTTCAGCATGTGTAGCTTCTCTCTTGTATCAAAGACCTGATTTATCATTAGGTGATCTTTGACTTTCCAAGATCTCATTCAAGCTTAGTGAGCTATTCAAGAATTTATTTGACTTCTCTACCTTATTTCTAAGATCAACAAATTCAACTTCTAACTTATGACATGACTCTTCCTTTTAATTTATTTGATTCCTCAATAGTTCTTCTACCCTTTTGGCTTCTTCTATTTGGGTCTTGATATGGACAATAACTTCATGACTTTTTATAATCTCATCATCTACCTTCTTATTTTCTCCTATTCCATTCTTTAGTCTTTTAATCTCTTCTTCCTTTTC
>SNQJ01S0017317.1:134926-151731 GCA_010110895.2 Picea sitchensis
AGGGGTTACCTTCTAACCATCTTAAACCACTTTCCTTATTTTAGGGCTAACCCACTTCTAACCACTTGTCAACTTAGTAATTTATCCATTAACTTTATTATTTAAATAATTTATTTTGTATTCACTTTGAATTATAGTACACTTATCACTTTGCTTTATTATTTACCTTCTAAAAATCTCCTAAACCACTTTGACTACTTTGACCTTTTGGGGCTTCTAGATGACTCATGAGGGTTCTCCAACTTCACATGGCCATAAATATCTAACCATGAGGAGTTATGTGACATTACACATACCAATGGAAATGGAATGACATGTAATATCCATATAGAATAGTCTTTCATTCAAATATATAAAAACTCATACCATTATCCATCAAAAAAACTTGGGTCCATTACCCAAACCTAGGTTCTCCAACTTCTCATGGCCATAACTTTCTAACCGTGGGGTGTTATGTGATGTTCCACACACCACTAGAAATGGAATGACATGTACTATCCATATAGAATAGTATTACCTTAAAATATATTAAAACTCATACCATTATACATGAAACAACCTTGGGTCCATTACCCAAACCTTTGTGCTACCAGAATTCTCTACCGAACTTTCTGCAAGGGTTGACATCAATCACTAAGGGTTGAAATCAATCTAAAATATCACTCTCCAGTGGTTGAAATCAATGACAACCAACAATCCATACCAACTATCCATCAACCTAATCCATCTGTCTGACAATATCCCCCTTTGGCATTGATGGAAACACTTAGTCATGATAACATTCATGCTTATACTTTTCATCAATGTTTCTATCTCTCCCCCTTTGACATCAATGGAAAAGGGTATCTCCTTTTGGGCCTACTCCCCCTGACTGAACTCTCCTTGGGGATGCTCCCCCTGTCTACGCACCTTTGATTTTTCTTTGTGTTTATAAGCCTTTGATTACTCTGTTTCCCTTCATATGAATAATATCTCCCCCTTTTACAAAGGGTATCACTCTGAAGTCATATCGCTCATTCTCCCCTTGTGACAATAACTCCCCTTGGAAACATGCCTCTATGCTCTCTCTCCAAGCATTTACCTTTGCATCTGATAAATATCTCCACCTTTGTCCTATTTATGGTGCTTCCTCATGTACATCTAAGACATATAAGATAAGCATTCACAAGCATTCATTTTGGTATAGAAATTACTCCTAGTTGTTGAGGAAAAGATATGAAATGATCTTACTCAAGCATTTTCAGATTCTGCTTGGCTAAAGAAAAATAGACGAGAATATCACCCTATGTTTATAACCAACAAAAATAACATCCTAACTCACGAGTATTAATTAAAAGTGCTTAGGCTAGTCTTTTATCAATCAAAGCTTGCTGGAAATTTACTTTTTATGTAATTTTCCGAATATAAAAGTTGCTGAAATAAATGTAAAGGTAGAAGTAAAGACACCAAGGTGATAATCAAGACATATGAGATATAAAACAATCCTTTATTTCATTCCAATTCACCAAAGATTCATTTTATTTACAAAATATCATACATAAATTTTGGACCAAATTCAAACTTAGACATCGCCGATGGAACATACAAAAGGACCTCTGATAGAAAACTAAAACTGAACTCTAAAAGTTGGATCAAATTTCCACAGATTGCTACTCACTCGACTCTGCACAATAGCCTTTGTCATTCATGAAAACTAATTCACAAACATACACTTCTACATAGAATATCAAAGACAGATCAACACCTATGAAAAACAAGTGTTTGAATGATTTAATTCAGCCCTGAATATTGCTGTCTACAATAAGACCCTGCTATCATAAAAGAGAATTAAGCTTGTGATGAATAAATGAATGAATGAAAACTGAACTATCTCAACATAAACTCAAGGAGAAAACCTTAATATGCTTCTGCTTCTATCTCCCCTTTGTTCCTCCCTTTCCTTTTTCTTTTAAACAAATTAGAATTGGTTGAAGTAGTTGAACCAACTCATTAGTTAAGTTAATTAAAAGACTCAACCAACTTTAGTTAGGGGGAAAAGTAATAATCACAATAAGGGTTATAAATAAATAATAACTAGTAGGTGGGACCCCTTGTGACTCCCTTTAGCTCATAACGATTATAACATAACTATTTAGTTAAGAAAAACACACCTCCTTGTGACTCCCATCCACATATTCACATTTGACAATTTAGCTCATGATATTTGAAAATATTTTCAAAAAAAAAAAAAATTACTCATGTATCCAAAATAAAACATGCTGTCCAAAATTTTTTGAAGTCAATTGTCATCAATAATAGACAAAATAAAACTCAAAATCCATATTTCCCACTCTGCGGTGCAATCTTTCCTTGATTGATGCTGTCACCTTTCGATTTTCCTGAATTTTCCTTTGGCCTCGTTGAGCCTTTAGGCCTAATCTCACTGATCACGTGGGAACAATCGTCCCTCAAATGCATCTGGGAAGACATGGATTTGTCAGAGCCATTGGAGGGTGAGGAAGGGGTAGTAGCATCTTGTCCTTTGTCAAGGGCATGGTGGGCCTTAGTTTTCAATCTCTTGCTAGCATGGGAGGATTGCAATGGGGAGTGGTCAAGGGAAACTTCGACAATGGGGTTAATCGACGGAGGAGCGGGCAAGGACAAATTGGGCCAGCCATGATGTTGGGAGACTATCGGGTGGAAAATCTTTTTCCATCCATCATTTTCAGGAACCTCGGGTTGCAATGAGACGTGAGGAGGTATAGGGATACTGGGGGCTTGCGAGACTTGGAAAGGAGGCCTTTCAGGCCTAGGTTGGACCACTCCTTGCCCAATCCAGTTGAAAAATCCATCCTGAAACAATTGGCCAAGCTCTTGTGAGTCGACATCAAAATGTATGGAGAACCTTGGCCTTATTGGGCCTCTGTTACAATTACCTCTCCCTCTGTTTCCTCGACTGAAAAAAATCATTCCTGCATGCATGATTGATTAGCAAATAGTCTTTTAAATAACCATACATGAAAACTCTTAAAAATATGAAATAGATTTGGCTCAACAATGTATCAGACTCATGCAATCCAATCGATACAAATTGTTTTACTGTTCATCAATGAGCAAGGGGTGAATAAAGGGTCCTGGGATATGTGAGGGGTTTGTATTTAGCGAAACATGATATGATGAGGGGGGGGGATACGATTACTTCTCAAAGACAACAATACTCAACTGCAAATCAAAGAAAACATCACTGTAGCTCAACCAAGACACTGCTACTGCCAACTGTTTCAACACAAAATATTTCTTGACTGTAATCCATTTTGGAACATGGAGTGAAAAATGAATGTGGGAAAGTGATGGGGTTGTAATTAGAGAAAAGTGAATTAATGATGGGGAATAAGAGCGGTTACTGTTCACAAAATTAATCAAGTAATCCATATAGCCATTCTGTTAAAAGGAGATACGCCAACCAAACGATCATCCTGACCAAATAACAATTTCTGTGTATTTAACTAGTTCACTGTTCACAATCAAATCTCCACACAATGCCATCACAAGACAATATGCATTCCACACAATCTGTAAGGAAGTTTTGTTCCTTTCATTTATCGAATTTGCATCTTATAACAATTCTCAAATGTATAATAGTAACCATTTCCACTCTGCTAATCATCAAATACAACCAATGCCCACACATTTCTTCAATAATCAATTACACCCAAAGTCGTGTTTCAAATTGCCATGAAGTTATACTGTCACTGTAATCGGGCCTGTCATTTAAAATGCATGATATTCATTAAACAAACAATGTGGAAAAACAACCCAATAATCCGGATTTGAATTGTATAACCCTGACTCATCATTTAAACAAACAAACAACAACTACAATTCCAACTCATGCCAGGCCATAAGAAACACAAAATAATTCAATCAACTCAAGTGTAATCCTGTGACTGTACAAGCTCAATTCAACGTGACTCTAAATAATAAAAATGTTGGGATATCCTTCCAATACAACGAGGCAACAACAACATGCCTCAATTCATAAAACCAATAATCGAATTGCAACAAAGTCGTGCTTAAAACTCTGCGACTATATCTAAGTGTGGAACCCAAAATTATCCATATCATACAAGTGGGAAGCCACCCAAAACACCGCGATGCAACATTCCCATTTTACAATTCCAAACATATAGTCATAATAATAAATCAACCCATTGTGCCGAGCTACCAATCTAATACAATATTGCTTCAAATAAATCAAACTGCAATCAACCATGCTGTGTAAAACTCGGGCTCATCCCTAATGACACAATCAAATAACCATAACGCATACAATGGATGGAATTTATACAGTCATCCTGGTTGCAATAACCACTCTGCCCCAAAATCTCATAGTTATAATGACCATTTATTCGTGGTGAAGGAACACCACATATTCATTATGCATGAACATCATTAAACAATTGTAACCAATGTCGAGTTAAACATCCAAACAATCCTTAGTGAAAAAAATACCATGACTGTGTATCAACCAATCAACCAATCAACCAAACAACCAATCATGCTGTGGCAACCACACATCGACATGGAGCGAGGCTGTTACTTTCTTAAATAAATAATAATGGGTTATCAAACATAAGGAGAGTGATTATGTATCTGGACTGCCCAATTAACAATGCAGGGTTATTCATTTTAATAACATAGGCAGTGACTAAATATCAAACCAACACGATCGTCATATGACCAATTGGGCGACTCTGTACCCAGTTTTGTTGAAAATACACAACCATCCAACAATAACCAAGCGGTAAGCTTGACAGGCCACACCGATCTTTTCTATCAACCCTCACACTTGTGGAGTTAAGGGTTTGCTCTTTGATCAACACATGAAAATCTAGAGCTAACTCCCTTCAATGGTGAAAACCTCTGAGACCAATGGTGCATACATAGAGAGATCCATGAATTATTCATGGACATGTAACAAATCCTGTGACATGAGGGATATAATAGAGGAGAGAGGATCAAACTCGACCAGTAATCATATTTAACACACACAGGGTATAACCCTCGTGGCTCTCAATCAAACAACCACAACACTGAAGTGAAGACAGGGCCGAGAGAGAACAAAATAACCCATTGCATAAGCTTTAGTGGTGTAAACAAACCAATGCTCAAGACATAGTGACACAGAGAGCTTCCAACCATTAAACCCCATAAAAGCCAAAGACTGGACATAACGATACGAATGCAGGAGGACAACCAGCCACCCCAGACCAAACAAAAACCCTCCAACTAAACTGACAAAGGTAACCGAGAGCCCTTATGGATGCTAACACCTAGGATGACCAATAACACTACAAATTCAACATTATTGCAGAGAAAACCATCAACGCTCCATCCCAAAATAAATTTTTTACACAGTTTCAATACTTAAAGAAAGCAAAGATCAATAGACCAGAGACAATAATCATTTCATAACCAGAGTAGACTCATGAATGGCCAAAAATATACATACCAGTAATGGAACACCTTAAAACGCGAGTTGGTCGAGCGGTTCCCTTCTGCGAAGAAATCAAAGCATAATCACAACAACAAGGTTGAACAATAGCCCGACTAGGGTGGCGGCCAACAGAAGGAGTAAAGATGACATGCAATAAATGCACATCGCCTCCACCCACAATCCATTAACTCCTTATTACATGCCAACAAGTTTTTCATTAACACCATTAATCAGACCATGTATCGAAACCATCACCTCATTAAAAGCCAATAACGTGACCATCATATTCCTTAACTTATGCCATACATAAATCAACAACATACCATATAACATAGTTAAATCACATAACCATAAGTATCTATCACTTTGTCAAAATGCGCCACCCATATCATGTCCTTCCAAAATATACCATATGTATATCGACCATATAACTCAATTAATTCGCATGACCATTAAATTTCTAGCTAGGTTCTAACCATACTAATTTTAACCTTTCATGCATGTAGTATAGTAAAATTGCAGAGTTAGATCCCTTTTCCTTTTGCATTTGCTATAGTATTTTTGCCTTTCTCCAAACTGCCTTTTATGTATTTTCACTAATATGTTTGTTGTGCAGGTGTCCTAAGAACAGACAACAATGGTATCAATGAATAACATAGACCATAGTAACATAAAGAGCCAATACCTTATAAGCCCAATCCATAACCAATAGGAACAAGATCTCATCAACCATTTAAGCAGTGACGAACATCAACAAAAACATCAAATAAGGGCCAAACCTGATCTCCAATCTACAAGGGGGTCCCACCTACTAGTATTATTTAACTTTTATAATAGTAGGATTTAGCAACACTTTGTGGGAAAAACTTTGTTGATGTTTTTAATCGTCAACAAACTGGTGAGTCCATAGGGAAATTTGTTTTCAACATATTTATAACTCAAAACTAATGGTTTCACAGACCAAGAACAACAGATCCAGAAGATACATCCAGGAAGATTATGCAACATGGGGAAATGTGTAGATTTAATGGAAAGATGACTGGGAATTTGGGAATAATTCATGAAAAGTGTTAAGTATGAGGGTTTTTTACCACTGTATGCATAGTCATTTGACCAGAATCTACTCTCAACTTTAAGGAGATTTTTTTTTTTAGACTTGCTGTTAAAACCTCAATGGATGAAGAAATGGCAAGAAGAAGCGGGAGATAACCAATTCTTTACAATACAACAGTGGAAATATATAACAATTTCAAGGGTCCTTCAGAGGAGACATCATAACAGTTGTGTAAGCTTGATTTTTATTGACTAACAATGATTCACAGGAGTGTCACTGTGGAAGAATTGATCCAATATCTTATTTTGACCAAATTAACTAAAATATGATAAGGACAAAAATCATAACATAAGTAACAATGAAGAAAATCAAAAAACAACAATAAAAGACAAAATGAAGAAGACAGAAAGAAAATTTTTAAGCTAGAAAGCTGAAGTCAAACATAAAAAGAATCACAAAAAATGAAAGCAGGTCTAGGCTACTAGTATACAGAAAATCCAGACAGCATTAGAACTTTTCACCTCGATCCCTCACAATATTTCAAGCGATGGATGCTAGCACTGTAGGAAAACAATTGTTCCTATAATTCTTTTAAGATATAAGAGTTAGTGTCCAAGACAAAAGCAATTTGGAAAGGACCAAACACTTGGAAATCCGATATAATCATCAGTCCCTTGACGCAAACAATTAGATCATCAAGATAGAGATGGAGACCGACCAATTCATCGAGAGTCACGTGCATAGGTATTTTAAAAGTAGTACATGTATCAAGTAAGCTAGAAATATATCATTGGTAAGACATGGTACCCCCATGAGTGATACGAGTGGTTTTGTGAGCATCTGCCCCTTTTACCTTGATTTTCTTGCAACCAGACAAACTTCTAAGTAAGGGCCCTAACTGTGACTCTACAACCTACTGTAGAACCATTTCCATACTGAGAGGAGGAAAAACATTTGTCATAATAGCTTGCCTGAAATTTCAAATATTAATACATATTCTAATATTTTCAATGGTCCTCAAATCAGGTTCCCAATTGGAAACCCATTCAGGGTGGATTGAAAAAAACCTCCCAACCTTTAAGAATTTTTCCAACTCCCTTTTAAAATTTTCTTTAAATGCAGAGTTAATAGATCATTGTTCTTGCATAATTGGTTTCATGCCTTCCTTGATGGGAATAACATTATGTAAAATACCAATATCAAAACCACAAAGATCCTTATAAGGCCAAGCATAAACCTTTCGAAATCCACCAAGTAGCTTGACAAACTTCCTTTTTTCGTTACCAGAACATTGGGTATCTATGTTATTGTTCTTTGGAGATTCAAGTGCCCCTATGTTTGAGGAGATGGTTTCACCCACCTTCATCCTTAACTCTTATTTTTGTTTTTCTTTATTACCTACAACACTCAATGAAAATGAGCCGTCAAGAGGAGTCAAGCTCTCGTGAATCTTATTGTTTTCTATGGAAATAATTTCCTCGGGCTTAAGGGGTTCATCTTGAATGAAATCACAAATGCTCTCATTGTTAGGGAGGGCCTGCCAAGATTCTACATCGTTAGGGATATATGGACGATATAGAGATTAAAGAGAACAATCAAGCCTATGAGGAAAAAGTTGTTGATTAGGAGAAGTTGCAAAGACAACTAACCGACTAGCCATTGAATTAAACTCCCTCTTAACATGAGTGATGTTGAAGGATAAAAGGTTCGAGATAAGCTCCCAAACAGTTTGGGAGTATCGTTCCATCAACTTGTTTCTAGGAGGGCACATTTTTTGTATCAAGTTCACAACAAGCTCAGAATCTTCGAAAACTGAAAGGTGAACACAACCAAGATTAAGGGCATTTCCAATTCATAATAATAAATATTCGAACTTAGTGACATTGTTTGTACAGGGAAACTCTAAACTGTAAGATAGATTATGAATTTTTCCTACAGGGGAAACCAAAATAATGCCAGCCCCATTACCTTCACTAGAGCGTGAACCATCAAAGTGCATGTGCCACATATCATCTTCTAAATTGATTTATTCCAAAGGAATATTATCCTCTTCAACAAATATGGAATACACTCCCAAGTCCTCTTCGATATAGTCTACGCTATATTGTGTAACACTCTCTATGTAGGGTGAAAATATTCCCTCTCTAAGGACTATAATGTTCTTACCGTTATGAGGAACGGATAAATGTGTCCTTTCAAGTGAGAGGTATCCACCTATTAAGGCTTGCCCATCTCTTCCCAAGATAATTGAGTAATTTCTTACAGGCATATCAATTACCTGAATGTTGAGGGTTGTTCTTATCTCAGGATGAGTGCACAAAACCAAGGTCACATCCTTAATCTCGCCTATGGTTGTTTGTTGTAGACTATTATAGGAGAGCATGCTTTTGGAATTTTCATTTGTACAAGACAAGCCTAGCTCTTCCATAATAATATTTGACATCACACTTGGGCCTGAACCACCATCAATGAGGCAACAATGGGAAATATTATCCATAATCTTTACAAAAATATAAAAAGGGGGATTTTTTACATGGTATCTAAAGTTATGTACACTCATTTACCTCTTCAGAAAGATTGGCTACAACGGAAGATTTTCCTTCCATGAATTGTTTCAGATGCATCTGTTGTTCAGGGACGACAACCATGTCTAGGAGGGTTTTATATGATTTGATGTTGGCTAAATTATTCAAGATATTTTACTTAGAAGAGGGGAGAGGGGAAGTGACTCCTTATCTCTCAGGAACCTTAGGAACTTGGAGAGTAGTAGCGGTTGAGGATGAGCTCAGGCTAGAAGAACTGCGGGGAAGATTAAATTTTCACTTGGGAGCATAGGATTTGTTCCTAGTATTGATGACCATGACATCTTATGGATCTGCAAAATCTAGGACATCGATAGTAGCTTCTGGTATTTTACCAAAGATCGTATCTCTGACACTCTTCTTTACCTCACATGTGGTTTCTTCATGGTGTTCCTCGCAAAAGTTACACCAAATATGAGGCAAGATAGCTTTAGGCTGGAAATTATTTTCAACTGGACTCCTAAAGGGAGGTGCAGAAGAGGATGAATCTCCATGGGTGAGAGGAGAGACAGTTCCTTCCCGCTCAAACGCTATCATACCATTATTCATATCTTGTACTAGCTGCAAGAGGGAGGATATGTCTGTCTGTTTAACCGATTCTCCCTAGGGAAAGCCTGTTCTTTCAAGATGTTCTTCATACTCTGAGCAAGTATGCAGAGCAGAACTGAGATTATCAATGGATTTTTCTTCAAGCCTATGATGGTAGGGGGAAGGGAATGCATTGTAGTAATGCATGAAAGTGGATTGGTTCTGAGGGCGGATAAGTTCGGGGGTTTGATTATATAACTTGGTGAAATGCAAGTTGAAAGACTTTATGGTCTCACCATCCTTATAGGTGACATTATTGTATTCCCTTAACTTCTCGGCTGGGATTTTATATTGCCCATAAGTGGATCTGAACCAATATATTAACTCCTCCCAAGTAGACAGAATCTTAGGAGGAAGGTCAAAGAAGTCGACCACAACCTTTCCTTCAAAGGAATTGATGAATAAGCGCATGCAAGTATCATTGCTGTTGGCCCCTATGTTATGAAAAGCATTAGAAAATTCCACCAGCTGTTCATTTGTACTGAACATCTTATTTCTTGAAAACTTAGGCATGTGCTCTTTAAAATTTGGAAGTGGACGAATAGCAGGTGTTAGGTTAAGAGGAGAGGACACATGCCATAGTGTGGTTGTGGCGTCTTCTTCGAACTGAAAAAGACCATACTTTTTAATGACCTTGGTGGGATTTGTGGTAGATTTTACAGGGATATGGTGGCTATATAAGCTACCAATCACTGATGACGATGAATATTGAGAAGAGGGAGCACTTCTAGTGCCACCAAAACCACTACTAGATTCCATCTTATGGATGATAGATGAGGGAAAGAAAGACAAACTGGATGAATCAAATAAAGTCCTCCTTAGAGCACTTTGTTGGGTAGACAACACAACGTTTCTTCTTCCTATTTCAACAATAGGACTGATTTTAGGTGACAAGCCTCTTCTTCTTCTAGAAGCAAGAGAGTCTAAGGACATGAAAGAAAGGCCAAAAATGAAGAAACAAAAGGTTACTGCTGATTTCTAGGTTGTCTATGTCTAACTTCCAATTGTTCTTGAGCACTAATATCTCGTTCAATTGCTGCCCAAGAAAGGTTAAGCTCAACATAGGTATTGGTAGTGTCTAATATGGTATTAAATAGATTCAAAGCAAATGTTGGTCTGATCTTCAAGACCAGGCACGATATTGGGTTGCCTTGCAATAGGAACAGTAATTAAGAAATAAAATAGTCAAGGATCAATAACAAAAAAGAAAGATGTATCGATGAAAATCGAGTATAAAATTTAACTGAAGAGATATTGAAGATCTCCCCAGTACGGTCGCCAAATAAATGTTGAGGAAAAGATATGAAATGATCTTACTCAAGAATTTTTAGATTCTTCTTGGCTAAAGAAAAATAGACGTGAATATCACCCTATGTTTATAGCCAACAAAAATAACATACTAACTCACAAGTATTAATTACAAGTGCTTAGGATAATCTTTTATCAATAAAAAGCTTGTTGGAAATTTACTTTTTATGTAATTTTCTGAATATAACAGTTGCTGAAATAAATGTAAAGGCAGAAGTAAAGACACCAAGATGATAATCAAGACAGATGAGACATAAAGCAATCCTTTATTTCATTTCAATCCACCAAAGAGTCATTTTCTTTACAAAATCTCATACATAAATTTTGGACCAAAGTCAAACTTAGACATCCCCGATGGAACATACAAAAGGACCTCTGACAGAAAACCAAAACTGAACTCTAAAAGCTGGATCAGCTTGCCACATATTGCTGCCCACTCAACTCTTCACAATAGCCTTTGTCTATCATGAAATTTAATTCACAAACAAACAAGTATACACAGACTATCAATGATAGATCAACACCTCTGAAAAACAAGTGTCTGAATGATGTAATTTAGCCCCGAATATTGTTGTCTACAATAAGACCCTACTATCATAAAAGAGAATTAGGCTTGTGATGAATAAATGAATGAATGAAAACTAAACTATCTCAACATAAACTCAAAGAGAAAACCTTAGCTTGCTTCTGCTTCTATGTCCCCTTTGTTCCTCCCTTTCCTTTTTCTTTTAAACAAATTAGAATTGGTTGAAGTAGCTGAACCAACTCATTAGTTAAGTTAATTAAAAGACTCAACCAACTTTAGTTAGGGGGGAAAGTAATAATCATAATAAGGGTTACAAATAAATAATAACTAGTAGGCGAGACCCCTTGTGACTCCCTTTAGCTCATAACAATCATAACATAACTATTTAGTTAAGCAAAACACACCTCCTTGTGACTCCCATCCACATATTAACATTTGACAATTTAGCTCATGATATTTGAAAATATTAAAAAAAAAAAAAATTACTCATGTATCCAAAATAAAACACGTTGTCCAAAAATTCATGAAGTCAACTGTCATCAATAATAGAAAAAATAAAACTCAAAAGCCATATTTCTCACTCTGTGATGCAATCTTTCCTTGATTGCTGCTGTCACCTTTCGATTTTCCTGAATTTGCCTTTGGATGCACTAAGCCTTTAGGCCTAATCTCACTGATCACATGGGAACAATCGTCCCTCAAATGCATCCGGGAAGACATGGATTTGTCAAAGCCATTGGAGGGTGAGGAAGGGGCTGCAATGGATTTTCCTTTGTCAAGGGCATGGTGGGCCTTAGTTTTCAATTTCTTGCTAGCATGGGAGGATTGCACTAGCAAGTGGTCAGGGGCAGCTTGGACAATGGGTTTAATAGGCGGAGGAGTAGGGAAGGACAAATTGGGCCAGCCATGATGTTGGGAGATTGTCGAGTGGAGAATCTCCTGCATCCATCATTTCCAGGAACCTCGAGTTGCAATGAGACATGAGGAGGTACAGGGATACTGGGGGATTTCCATACTTGGAAAGGAGGCCTTTTAGGCCTATTTTGGACCACTCCCTTCCCAATCCAGTTGAAAAATCTAGCCTGAAACAATTGGCCAAGCTCTTGTGAGTTGGCATCAAAATGTATGGAGAACCTTGGCCTTCTTGGGCCTTTGTTCCAATTACCTCTCCCTCTGTTTCCTCGACCATGGCTACCTCGGTTGGAAAAACTCATTCCTGCATGCATTATTGATTAGAAAATAGTCTTTTAAATAACCATACATGACAACTCTTAAAAATATGAAATAGATTTGGCTCAGCAATGTATCAGACTCATGCAATCCAATCGATACAAATTGTTTTATTGTTCATCAATGAGAAGGGGGTGAATAAAGGGTCCTGGGATATGTGAGGGGTTTGTATTGAGAGAAACATGATATGATGAGGGGGGGGGGGATACGATTACTTCTCAAAGACAACAACAATCAACCGCAAATCAAAGAAAACATCATTGTAGTTCAACCAAGACACTGCTACTGCCAATTGTTTCAACACAAAATTTTTCTTGACTGTAATCAATTTTGGAACATGGAGTGAAAAATGAATGTGGGAAAGTAATGGAGTTGTAATTAGCGAAAAGTGAATTAATGATGGGGAATGAGAGCGGTTACTGTTCACAAAATTAATCAAGTAATCCATATAACCATTCTATTAAAAGGAGATACGTCAACCAAACAATCATCGTGACCAAATAACAATTTCTGTGTATTTAACTAGTTCATTGTTCACAATCAAATGTCCACACAGTGCCATCACACGACAATATGCATTCCACACAATCTGTAAGGAAGTTCTGTTCCTTTCATTTATCCAATTTGCATCTTATAACAATTCTCAAATGTATAATAGTAACCATTTCCACTCTGCTAATCATCAAATAAAACCAATGCCCACACATTTATTCAATCATCAAATGCACCCAAAGTCGTGTTTCAAATTTCCATGAAGTTATACTGTCACTGCAATTGGGCCTGTCATTTAAAATGCATGATATTCGTTAAACAAACATAGTGGACAACCAACCCAATAATCCATATTTGAATTGTAGAACCCTGACTCATCATTTAAACAAAAAGACAACAACCACGATTCCAACTCATGCCATGTTGTAGGAAACACAAAATAATTCAATCAACACAAGTGTAATCCTGTGACTGTAAAAGCTCAATTCAATGCGACTCTAAATAATCAAAATGTCGAGCTATCCTTCCAGTAAAACGAGGCAACAACATCATGCCTGAATTCATAAAACCAATAATCGAATTGCAACAAAGTTGTGCTTAAAAATCTGTGACTATCTCTGAGTGTGGAACCTAAAATTATCTATATCATACACAGTGGGCAGCCACCCAAAACACCGCGATGCAACATTCCCATTTTAAAATTCCAAACACACAGTCACAGTAATAAATCAACCCATCGTGCCGAGCTACCAATCTAATACAATATTTCTTCAAATAAATCAAACTGCAATCAACCATGCTGTGAAAAACTCGGGCTCATCCCCAATGGCACAATCAAATAACCATAACACATACAATGGATGGAATTGCTACAGTCATCCCAGTTGCAATAACCACTCCGCCCCAAAATATCATAGTTATAATAACCATTTATTCATGGTGAAGGAACACCACACATTCATTATGCATGAACATCATTAAACAATTGTAACTAATGCCGAGTTAAACATCCAAATAATCCTTAGTGCAAAAAATACCATGACTGTGTATAAACCAATCAACAAATCAACCAAACAACCAATCATGCTATGGCAACTATGCATCGACATGGAGCGAGGCTGTGACCTTCTTAAATAAACAATACTGGGTTATCAAACACAAGGAGAGCGATAATGTATTTGGACTACCCAATTAACAATGCAGGGTTATTCATTTTAATAACACGCAGTGACTAAATATCAAACCAACACGATCATCATATGACCAACTGGGCGAGTCTGTACCCAGTTTTGTCAAAAATACACAACCATCCAATAATAACCAAGCGGTAAGCCCGACAGGCCACACCAGTCTTTTCTACCAACCCTCAGACCTGTGGAGTTAAGGGTTTGCTCTATGACCAACACTGGAAAAGTTAGAGCCAACTCCCTTCAATGGTGAAAACCTCCGAGACCAAAAATGCATACATAGAGAGAACCATGACTTATTCGTGGACAGGTAACAAATCCCATGATAGGAGGGCTATAACAGAGGATCGAGGCTCCAAATCGACCAGTAATCATATTTAACACACACAGGGTATAACCCTCGTGGCTCTTAATCAAACAACCACAACGCTAAAGTGAAGACAAGGCCGAGAGAGAACAAAATAACCCACTCTGTAACCTTTAGTGGTGGAAACAAACTAATGCTCAAGACATAGTGACACAGAGAGCTTCCAACCATTAAAATCCATAAAATCCAAAGACTGGACATAGCGATACAAATGCATGAGGACAACCAACCACCCCAAACCAAACAAAAACCCTCCAACTAAACCAACAAAGGTAACTGAGAGCCCTTATGGCTGCTAACACCTAGGATGACCAATAACACTACGACTTCAACATTATTGTATATAAAACCATCAACGCTCCATCCAAAAATCACAATTTTACACAGTTGCAATACTTAAAGAAAGAAAAGACCAACACACCCAAGCTTATAATCATTTCATAACTACAGTAGACTCATGAATGGCCAAAAAAATACATACCTGTAATAAAACACCTTAAAACACGAGTTGGCCGAGCGGTTCCCTTCTGCGAAGAAATCATAGCATAACCACAACAACAAGGTTGAACAATAGCCCAACTAGGGTGGCGGCCAATGAAAGGAGTAAAGGTGACATGCAGTAAATGCACGCCGCCTCCACCCACAATCCATTAACTCCTTAGTACATGCCAACAAGTTTTTCATTAACACCATTAATCAAACCATGTATTGAAACCATCACCTCATTAAAAGCCAATAGAGTTGTTGTTCCTGAGTCTGTACTTAAGGCTTGAAAGTATAGTGTCAAGGCATCCGAAAGTGGTTAGGATAGGAAGAAGGGAGGGAGTCAACCTTCGAAGAAAGAAACTAAGGGAGATTTCTTCGTTGGGGTTGTTTGGCTTCGAACTGTTCCTGAATATTTATGTCTCATTCAATGGCTGCCCATGATTGTTCAAGTTCGGCCCGGTTAGTAGCTGTTTTAAGGATAGTGTTGAAGAGGTTCAAGGCGATGTGCGTTTGGTTCAATAATCCAGGTTCAACGTTAGGTTGAGTTGGTGTAGGAACTATCATGGGGGAACATAAAAGATATAAAAGACTTTTAAAAGGATTCAGTGCTGTCTCAGTTTGATCTTATAAAAGAGAACATACATTTGCAGAAATGACATATAGATGAAAATCGAAGGCTCGTTCCCATAATTGTATCATATTGTTATAAAAAGGGGTGAGATGAGAGAAAAACATTAAGCCATTTACACAGTAAAGTCCCAACCAGTGGAAAGTTCACAACATAAACGGAAGAGGAAAATATGTCAGAAAATAACCAATGTAACAAAGAATATATGTAGAATTCCGAAACTGCAGATTGGTCTTACATAGCTGATAGCTGGTGCAGAGGAAAGGCAATAAACAATCACAGAAAACCCAAATTCATTCGTTATAGTAGTGGTCGTACTAAATTACAACGATGCACATCAATTATGAATATGAATTGAAATGTAAAAATGAGATACAAGGAAGCAAACTTGTGATACAGAAGTGACGAAATTGAGAATCTCGGATCCGCTTGTGTTAAATCTCAATGCACAAATTCTCTTACAAAAACTCAAAAGGGTCCAACCCTATTTATTTCTCTCTGGGGTATATTTATACAATTTCTACAAAGCAGGTTGAAACTCAATGGTCGCAAAAATTTCAGTTATGACAGAGGAGAGAGCAATTGCTCCATCTCCCTTATTCTGTCTTCATCTAGTGCCAGGTGCTCGTCTTCACGCGGCCTCGGTGCAGGCGATACATCTTTCCACGAGTTGAGATACAAGTTGTGAAGGTTCCGCTTGACAGCTGGCCTCGACGAAGTAACATTCTCGGGCTAACCGCTGCATCTTGTCCTCCATTTGTGCATCAATGATGTCGAGGGAACTTAGTTGTGCGCTGGGCTGGATCAAGTACTTGTCAACTCGGGCCATGTCCACCCTATCCATCTGAGAGATAATGACAGAATCTCTCTCATCCTTCTCT
>SNQJ01S0017317.1:154876-165809 GCA_010110895.2 Picea sitchensis
GGCACCATCACCCGGTTAAAAATCTCATATGTGAACTTTTGTGCTTTATTCTCCCATAGTTTGTTATGATACTCATGCACAGGTTTTTCTTGGGCTGGATTCCAAGCCCAACTCATCAAGGGGAATGGTGTCATGGAGCACACCGTGTCCATGATATATGCTGACATGAAGAAAGAGAACGGTCTCCCAATTGCCTTTTGCTCCCAATACTCTGTGACCTTGTTGGCCAAGCTGTCCGAGAGTATCTTTGCCCAATTAAACAAGCAACCTTATGCGACCCGAAACATGAGAGGCACCCACGTGATGTAGAAGTTCGATGTGTCTTCTCTCCCAAACAATCGGCATGTCATCATGGCCACGTATTTATACTGTGGCTCCAAAGAAGCGATAGAATAAACGCCCTAGTCATTTGCTCTGAATTTCGTGGAGCATGAAACCCAATCCCTGATCAAGCCGAGCATGGTTTTTTCGTACTGGGTGCACTCTTTCTCTTTGAACTCCTCCAGGAACTCGACACCATATGTATATTCAGACGTCGAAGGTGGCTTGTACATGGTTTGTAGATGCTCGGGCCTAAAAGTCCCGACAGTAACCCGCTGGCTATTCATGATCGTCCGGGTAGGTAAGTCTACGTGGTCCAACGCCCACCAGATCATGTCGTAATACGGAAGCAACCGTGGCCTGGTTGCTACTCTGTGCATCCCGGATTGGACGATTATCTTGTACTTGGTGTGTAGATCATCCCTTTCGATGTCATCAGATTCGTCTGAGTAATCTACCAATTCTGCTTGCAGAACATTTGACACAAATGACCAGTCGGGGATCGATTCAACACTTCGGGGTGAAGTATTGGCGACATTGTTTGAGCCCTGTCCCGTGCCTTTGACATTTGTCTTTGCTGCTTTCCGCGGAGCCATGGCTGCAATTTGCGTCTTTGCTCTCCTTCGATAAAACTGTGTATACATGCAGAAAATAGTTAACTTAGAAACGATGAGCTTCGCGTGCTATGAAAAATGCATAATGAAACGTAGCTCTTGCATATATTTGAAAAAACGGTACCTTTCAAAACAAGCCTATCAATTCGAAATTAGAAATAAACTTACGCCGTAAAAATCCGATCTTATACATAGATTTACCTTATCTTCCCATTAATGTCATAAATTTTGGCAGTTTGACAGTCAGTTGGAGTATGGAGAGAAAATAGCTACCTCGAGAAACGTGCAAGCCTCGATGCGTGGGACATATCTTGCTTTATTTTAAAATATCAAAACTTAGCAACATTAATAAATTTCTCGTTGTTCGCCGCATCGTGGATTTCCTTTTAATATTTAGAGTCTTCAACTCGCGAGACTGCGAGGACCGATTTTGGCTTAATTAACAGTAATCGTGATTTGGAGCATCATTAATTACATAATCACTTTATTCGCCATATCGCGACTCGGAACTTCGAAGACAAGTTTCTGAGAGATTTGTATGCCGAGTCGCGAAACTGTGAGATGGCGATAATTAAGACTCAATTAAGGGAAAGAAAATATTAGATTAGGTAATTAATTAATCACATTATAATTTCGTCGCGACTTCGTGAGTCGGGGTTTTAGACGTCGTAACTTTCTAAAAGATAGTGTCAAGTGGCGAAACGTCAAGAACAGATTTTAACCATGGTTACCCTTTTTGCCTATAATCCTTGACCATGGTTAGCCCGAAAGAACCTCATGTACTCGGCTCTCAGAGTTGTAAAAATAAAAATTCGAACTTAGCGAACGTCGAGGCGCGAAACCCCGATGACGTCTAATCACTGAGTTAAAAGATTTTACTTGGGTTCCTGACTTGAGTGAAAATTTAAAAAGACTTCGCCGTTTCATGTCTCGGGACGTGTGAATTCAAATGTTAAAGTGTCCGACCTGCGAGATCCTGAAGTAAAACAAAGAGAGCGACATTCTTACGAAAGTAGATTTGTTAGAGAGTGGAAAAGCATCGCTGCTTATTTAATAAGGTTGCAGAGTTTTCAAAATCTCGGGGGAAACAATAAAAAAGACCATCTTTAGATTTCACGTATCAAAAATTTAAGATCGTGAAGGGTAAAAATAATACAAGGACGTCTCCAACATAGGCTCCAACTAGGGATCCCGCCTTCCTGTGAGGCGGGAAGAACAGTAGACCACATGCCAATATTGGGTAAATGGAGTTAAAAGCTCAAACATGCAGAAAAAATCCAAGGAAAAAGGATCGAAGGGGGAAAAAGATTTCGTTTTTTACCTCAGAAGTTTTTCCAAAATCAGATACTCTTTCCAAAAACAGTTGTAGTCTCTTTCACAATTTTCCCTTTCCCACTACTAACTTTGGGTATGTTTCAAGACAGTCGAAACGACCCTAGGAGATTCAACAGGTCTTGTGATTCTCAGCTTGCATCAAAGAATGAGATTATATATTTTTAAATTGGGAAGTCCCGTCTGAATTTGGGGTGTTGATCAGGTTTTTAGAAAGCATTGGTTACCAAAGTAGAGTGATATTCATGTATAACAGCCTTACAGATATCTCAGACATTGCTTCACTGCCAGCGAGCCTGTTTAGTACCCCGATGAAGTTGTCTGGCCCTTTTCACTCAATTTCCTTTCATCACTTCGGAAAATATTTATGCATTTAAATGCTGAGATGAGGGCAATCATTTCTGAATTTCCTTTCATCGTCTTCTTGGACTAGGTGGGGGCAATCATTTCTGAATTTCCTTTCACCACCTGTCTTATAATTTAATCTTTTGCGCACAAAGATGGGGGCAATCAGTTTGTATCAGGGCTGATATCTATGTAATATTTTACATCAGAGGTCTGTCAACTTATTTTGATTACTCGGTACCAAGATTCCCTTGATCCTCACAACACCTTCATTCTTAGGGAGACAGGGGAAAATAATTTTTTTTTAAGGGGTATCCTGTTTGAGCAAGCTTTGATTCTTCCGATGCTGTTGAAAAACCTAGGAAAGTTAGGATCGCTCTAAACGTTCCTTCGCTTAGCAGGGGATCAAGTAGTTGTGGAGATCCATTTTCTTTCCAAAATCTGTTTTGAGACTCGGGAGGCTAAAACGAAAACTTTCATTCCTTCGTAATGAAAATAAAAGATGGCGGCTTGTAAAAATTAGACCCGAAAATAGGCAGGATACAGGGCAGTGACTTATTTATCAAAAATGCAGAAGGTCAAAACAGTTCGAGACTGGCTCTTGTAGATGTCTTTGGGGATGGTTACTTTCGATTGACTGTTCTTAGTTTTAGTGCATCATTCAAACCAATTTAAATCAAAATCTATCAAACCAAGCAATAGTCCTGATGTCTAGCAATTTAGCCGCTATTGTAAATTTGAATGATGTTACCTTGGTTTAATTTTGACAGTCTTTCATATCATGTGTATTGAGAAAGCCCACCTTTACCTTTTGATTTCAATTTCTTTGTGCACTATGAAAATATTTTTTGGGTATCACCTGTTTCATGCCGATTTATTTTTTATACTGCTTTGAGAAATTCTCCTCCCGCTAACTCGTAAGCGGCTGGAATCCTGTAAAAAGCAAACACGAACTTTATTCAAAATGTGCCTAAAATTTATGAACAGAAGAAAACAAAAAGTGTAAAGGGAAATAAAAATGCACGTATATACAAACAAAAATTATTATCATCATATTTTTTTTTTAATGGCGAATGCTATGTCATGTAATGTTTCAGATATCGCCCGTTGACAGGGGCGCTGAGGACTTCTCCGTCGATGTTTTCCAGCAGAAAATAATTTTCTCCTACTGGAGCCGAAACCCTGAACGGTCCATACCAGAGGTGGTCAAATTTACTATGCTTTGCTGCCTCTTGCCTTCTTGCATCCCATATTAACACCAAATCGCTCGAAGAGAATTCTCGATCCTTCGCTTTTCAGTTGAATAGTGCTTTCATGTCATCTTGGTACCACTGCATCTTTTCGTCCACCTCAGTTCTTTGTTGTTGGAACTCAATCAATTGATTTATTCTCTTGGTCACAGGATTGGGTTCTTCGTTTTGGTCTTGCCACAGATTCATTACCGGTAGCGCCAGGTTTATGGGTAGAGCGACGTTTGTCCCATAGACCATTTGAAAAGGTGAAATGTCGATAGATCTTTTCGTGCTTATGTGGTTTACCCATAATGCGTATTTTAAATGTACATGCCAAGACCTCTTGTTCTCATCCAATACCTTCTTGATATTGTTTACCAGGCTYTTATTTGATGACTCGGCCAACCCGTTCCCTTGGGGGTAGTATGCAGTGGAATGTCCGAGAATGATGTTGTATTTCTGGAAAAAACTGATCATAGCCATGGACTTAAATGCTTGGGCATTGTCAGTAACTATCTTTCGGGGACAACCGAATCTCGACAAAATATTTTCCTCCAAGAAGTTGATTACCACCGAGTCTGTCGCCTTCTTGGTTGGAATGGCTTCCACCCATTTAGTAAAATAATCCGTGGCTGTCAAGATCCACCTATGTTGAGCACTGGAATGAGGATTGATCTCACCTATGAAGTCCAGACCCCATTGTTGAAAAGGAGCCTCAGTTTTGACTTGAACGAGTGGTAGTGCAGGGAGTTTCTGTTTCCTAGCGAATATTTGACAAGGGTCGCATGCGCGTACTTTGGCATTTACGTCTGAAAATAGTTTCGGCCAATAGTAGCCTACTCTCAAGATCTTGTAGGCTGTGGCTCTCCATGCATAGTGTCCTCCGTAGATACCTTCATGAAATTCCTCTATAACCTGAGGAGTTTCTGACTCGACCAAACAGACTAGTAGGAACTCGAGTGGATCCTTCCAGTATAGTTGGTTCTCGGCGATGCAATATTTACCGCGTGTAGTTTTAAAGTTCTGCATTTGGCTGATGATAGTCCATTTGGTCAGTTCAGGTTCAACAAGTAAAACACGATGTCTTTGTACCAGCCCGACGATATGAACTTTTCCTCGATCTTTCTTGGATCTGTCTGGTCATCCGGCTCGTGCAGGTGTGTGTCTCCATCTTCTTCTTGGAGGCAATTAATATCAAGGGCTCTAGGGTTCGACTCGGCCAATAGTTTGGCCAGCCCCTACCCCTTTATCAATTTAGTCGGCTTGACTTCCAGATCGAATTCTTGTATTTTAGCGAGCCATCGCCCTCTTTTTCCGTCACTGTCCGGCTGTACAAATATGTCCTTTACAGAACTGGTGGGTACATACGCGATTATATTTTAATGTAGCACATAGGTTCTGAATGATTTCAATGCTTTTACCATTGCGTATGCTTATTTTTCCATTATGTTATATTTCAGTTTTGCATCTCTTAGGCTTTTGCTTAAAAATGCTATCGGTTGTTCGAAACCCTCTTCATTTTTCTGCAAGAGTACCGCGACGATGGTGTGTTCAGAAGCAAAAGAGAAGATGAGAAAATATTTCAGATAATCCGGACTTTCTAACATGGGTGCCTCACTTATAACTTTTTTAATGTGTGCGAAAGATGCCCTGGCCTCGGCGGTCCAGTTTACCCCACTGTCCTTCTTCAACATTCCTGTAATCAATTTGACAATCTCAGTGAAATTTGGAATAAACCTTCGCAGAAAATTTATCTTACCTAAGAATGATTGAATTTCTTTTATATTTCTCGGGATAGTGATAGTATCAATCGCCTCAATCCTATTAGGATCTATCCTGATTCCTTCCTTAGATACGACATGTCCTAGAAGCTTACCTTCTCGCATAGCAAAATGAGATTTCTTTCGATTCAGGGATAGACCAAACCTGTGACACTTTTCGAATGTCTGTCTTAGATGCGTCAAATGTTCTTCGTCAGTTTTAGAAAAAACTGTCAGATCATCAAGGTAAATGATTATGAACTTGTCCCTTTCTCCCACGAAAGCGATGTCCATAGCTCGTTGGAAAGTGGCCCCTGCATTCATCAAACCAAAAGGCATTTTGTCATACATGAAAGTACCCCAGGGTGTGGTGAATGCAGTTTTTTCCCTGTCCTGTTCATTCATAGCGATCTGATTATAACCAGAAAAACCATATATCATTGACATTCGATTAGCTCCAACAACCTTTTCTAAAATGTGGTCCATCTTGGGCAGCGGGTAATTATCTTTGAGAGACGACTTGTTCAGGTTTCCGAAATCCACACATAGTTTGATTTCCCCGTTGTTTTTCCTGACTAGAACTAGGTTAGCTACCCAGTCAGAGTATCTCAAAGGTATGATTATCTTTGCGTCCAAGATTTTTTTGACTTCCCTTTCTATCACGGGCAACAGAGTGGGGTTAATTTGCCTAAGCTTTTGCCTAAATGGTTTGACCCCAGGCTTCAAAGGTATCTTGTGATCAATAATGGAAGTGTCATATGTTTTCAGTTCATCATAGGACTAGGCAAAAACATATTTGTATTGCCTGACCAAGTCTTGGTACTTCGCTTTCATTTTGGGAGGGAGGAATTTCGATAGTTTTACCATTCGGGGTTCTTTTTTGGTCCCTATCTCACAGTCCTCCACCTCTTCTGGCTGGGGCTGCAAAGTGGCCCTTACAGGTACATCATTCTGGTTGAAAAGTCTTTCCAAAGGAATCAATCCTTTGGGAATCTGATTGTTTTTAAGGACCAGCATACGATGATCCACAATTTTTTCTCGAAAAACTTCGGGTTCTTCTCCTTCCTGCATGATCCACATGGAATCATTCTGGTTTTCTTGGTCAGCATGAGTTTCTGAAAATTCACCTACTGCAGTAAGGAACTTCTTAATCTATTCATCATCTTCAAAGACTTTCCAGTGTCGGATATTGTCTGGTATGGAAGGCTTGTATCTGATTTCGATATGATATTTCAGTTTGAAGTTCATGGGAGGAGAAAAGGTTGAAGTTGCCTTTGCCAGTGCATCAGCATGTAGATTCTTGGTGCGAGGGATAAAATGGATGTTTACAGATGAGAAATTTTTTTCGATGAGATCCCAAGAACAATTTCTATACGCTCTTAGTCTGGGATGCTTGGCTAGGTATTGTCGGTTCACTTGTCTTACTATCAATTCCGCATCACCGTATACCTCCAAGTTTTTTATATTCAATTTCTTGGCAGCTTCTAATCCTAAGATCAATGCTTCATACTCACATACGTTGTTAGTGTAATCTATGTCCCACTGCAAACGATAGGAGAAAGGAACAATGAACTTACCTTCAGGTGCTACCAAAAGTACCCCAACACCAGCTCCCTCAGAAGACGAAGCACCATCGAAATACATTTTCCATACACCAGTATTACACAGTTCTTCTGTCAAGGGGCTTAACTCTTCTTTCTTTGCATCGATTTCTTCCAGGCAACCATCCATACCATCATCAAAAGACAAGATGCACTTTCCCAGATCTTGGTATGCTATGTAAATGGGGAAGTTGTGCGGGTTTTGAGGATCACTGACCGTGTACGCTAGTATTATTTCCCTGTATAAACGAGTAAACTGACCTCCAAACACAGGGATCATGGCATAAGACATGTCTAACTGCAGAGAACCCCCCAATTTGGCTCCCCATGACCTAGATAATAGCATACCATACTTAGGGGGGATATCAGCGATAACCACGTCCATCAGGATACTCTTAACAGGGACCTGTGCCAGGGTAACCACCAGATCCTTTATCATTCCCATGCATTTAACCTTCCTCGAATCAAAAGAGTACAGATTCCAATAAGGTCTTGTAATCTGGAGACCTAGCTTCTCCATTATAATTTTGGGCATAACATTATGAGAAGCTTCAGAGTCTAATATACAATTATGCAACAACTGGTCATGTATGTTCAGGGTGATATAAAAAGGAGCGACGTTTTCTTTAGACCCTTCAAAATGGGGACCAAAAATGATGTTTGGCCTATCATCTTCCAAGTTTATGACATCGGACTGGCTTTCTTGCTTAGAGACACCTATCATTTTGGTAATTTGTTTGCGATAAAGAGGGTTTTTCGCTAATTCCACCAAAGGGATGGGTATCTTAATTTTGCTTAACTCATTTTCGATACTGAATGCTCCGCTAACCCTGTCTGTTTGTCTGGTTGAGACTTCCGAATTCTTTCTTTCTGACTTATTCGTCTAGACAGATTTATCATTCATGGTCTTAGTTGAAGAAGTATCCTTGTTTGCGGGTTCGATTGACTGTGTTTGAGCTCCGGCTTTTTTTGCGTCGGAGTCTTGAGTGTCTACTCTCCTGGTTTTGTTACTCGGTAGTGGGATCTCGTCTGAAGGAGGCTCATAAGTTTGGCCTCTTTGAAGGATCTTTTTGGGTTGGTTCACAGAGGCGAGCTTATTTTTAGACCTTAGATTGTACTTTGGCTGGAAATCAGCCATCATTACATCAGTTTTTGATTTAGAGTCACATATCTCAGTGTGATCACCCTCCTCACTCTCATTTGACTGTTTTGGAGTGTGTAAAGACTTTTCATAGTCTTCGCGAGTTAGATATGGTTGACTACAGTCATCACCAAAGTTCATGACGTCGTTATCTGAATCTTCGTACTCTTGAAAATCGTTTGCTCCTATAAAATTTCTGGTCTTTAAAGGAGCCCGTATCCTTTGATCCTCATTTTTTATCTGTTTTTGTTTATTAGGAGGGTTTTGATTTCTCCTGAAATATTTTTTGGGATAAGAGTCGGCCTTGGCCTGCTCGAGTTCCATTCGGGCTATTTTATTTGACAATTCTTTAATCACTCTAGCCATATCATATACCCTATCATCTGAGGATCTATTGGACCTTGAAGGGCCAGCTGGTTCTCTATAGCATCTGGTATCCCTGTTTCCAGTCTCTACTCTAGCCTTAAGTTTACCTGAAGACATCATATTTGATTCTATTTCTACCGCATCGTCCTGCATACGGTCCAAAGTGGCTCCCCTTCGTTTTCGCAAAAGTAGTGCGAAATTTGGCTCAAAAGCTCCGACGAAAGTCACTTTGGCCGCGGGTGGAGAAGGTTTGACTTCAGCTGGGATCTTGTTGTACAGTTTATTGAATCTCTGGATGAATTTCGAGACTGTTTCTGAGTTCTTTTCTTCAAAGCCCCAAATTCGGTTAGATAATAGAGATGGTCTTTCTGCTCTCCCCATTGTCTGAGGAAAGCATCTTCCAAAGAGTCGTATGACAGGATAGAGGCTGCGGGTAGGCTCCGAAACCAAGTTCAGACCTAACCTTCAAAGGTTTGGATGAGGAGTCTTGAATACACATCCTCGTGCTCGATACCAAAGATATCTGTGAATTGGTCGAATTTTTTTTTATGTTCAACCACAGTCAGATCCCCTTCCCCGGTGAATTTCGGTAGGTTTTTTATGTAATTTTCTGGAAGATCATGTAGGGGGACGTGCAATACTAATGGGGCGTATCTGGCTGCGACTTTCATGAAAACTCTGGGAGGGGGGCCTTGACCTCCACCTCCGCCTCCACCTTGGGGTTGGCCTTGACCTCCACCTTCGCCTGGAGGGGGGCCTTGACCCCCACCTCCTCCAACGATAAACTCTCCACCTCCTCCTATAAACCCTCCACCTCCTCCTCCGGCAGCTGCCATTGTTGTTTGTGGAGAGTTATAAATGGGGTTATCAAAAAATAAAAGGGGTTTTATTTTTTCTTCGCTAAAAGGAGACTCTGATGAGGAAGAGTCAGGAACGCAAGGAGTTGGTTCCTCAGACTTGCATGAGACGAAATTAGGAACGGGTGTGAGAAACGAGTGTGTAACACACTCTTCAGGATTTGGAGAAGTCTGAAAATTTAGCTGAAGGTAAGATGGTGTTTTGAAAGACGACGAACCTTCAAAAGGACCCTTTCCCTTCTGTATCAAGGGGACTGTTGGATAAATCTCACTTTCGATTTCGGTACAGGGCGTTGAATGTTCAGCGTCAAAGTAAGGATTGAGCGAGGTCTGAGGTTCGAAAGGACTCTCGACCTTTGGTGATGGGATTTCAAACTGGAAAACTGCAGTTGTTGGCCTAAAAGAGCCTCTCGCTCTTAGAATTTTTTCGGGATCAGTAACTGGCGTGAACTGCTCACCATCCGGGTTTTGTCTGGTATACCTTCGACCGAATGCCAGTTTACTTCTTGGTGGATTCTCCAAGTGAAAGATAAAAAGCCTTAAAAGGTAGGTACTCTTTGTTCACTATCAAAGGGTAACACTTTCAATAAAAAACAATGTTTTTTTCCCAGGGAAAAGATTTTGTAACTTCGTTCCCCGACAACGACGCCAGAAAGATGTTGTTCCTGAGTCTGTACTTAAGGCTCGAAATTACAGTGTCAAGGCATCCGAAAGTGGTTAGGATAGGAAGAAGGGAGGGAGTCAACCTTCGGAGAAAGAAACTATGGGATATTTCTTCGTTGGGGTTGTCTGGCTTCGAACTGTTCCTGAATATTTATGTCTCGTTCAATGGTTGCCCATGATTGTTCAAGTTCGGCCCAGTTAGTAGCTGTTTTAAGGATAGTGTTGAAGAGGTTCAAGATGATGTGTGTTTGGTTCAATAATCTGGGTTCAACGTTAGGTTGAGTTGGTGTAGGAACTGTCATGGGGGAACAACAAAGATATAAAAGACTTTTAAAAGGATTCAGTGCTGTCTCAGTTTGATCTTATAAAAGAGAACATACATTTGCAGAAATGACATATAGATGAAAATCGAAGGCTCATTCCCGTAACTGTATCATATTGTTATAAAAAGGGGTGATATTAGAGAAAAACATTAAGCCATTTACACAGTAAAGTCCCAACCAGTGGAAAGTTCACAACATAAACAGAAGAGGAAAATATGTCAGAAAATAACCAATGTAACAAAGAATATATGTAGAATTCCGAAACTACAGATTGGTCTTACACAACTGATAGATGGTGCAGAGGAAAGACAATAAACAAACACAGAAAACCCAAATTCATTCGTTATAGTAGTGGTCGTACTAAATTACAATGAAGCA
>SNQJ01S0017317.1:165859-186069 GCA_010110895.2 Picea sitchensis
TCAAAAGGACCCTTTCCCTTCTGTATCAAGGGGACTGTTGGATAAATCTCACTTTCGATTTCGGTACAGGGCGTTGAATGTTCAGCGTCAAAGTAAGGATTGAGCGAGGTCTGAGGTTCGAAAGGACTCTCGACCTTTGGTGATGGGATTTCAAACTGGAAAACTGCAGTTGTTGTCCTAAAAGAGCCTCTCGCTCTTAGAATTTTTTCGGGATCAGTAACTGGCGTGAACTGCTCACCATCCGGGTTTTGTCTGGTATACCTTCGACCGAATGCCAGTTTACTTCTTGGTGGAGTCTCCAAGTGAAAGATAAAAAGCCTTAAAAGGTAGGTACTCTTTGTTCACTATCAAAGGGTAACACTTTCAATAAAAAACAATGTTTTTTTCCCAGGGAAAAGATTTCGTAACTTCGTTCCCCGACAACGACGCCAGAAAGATGTTGTTCCTGAGTCTGTACTTAAGGCTCTAAATTACAGTGTCAAGGCATCCGAAAGTGGTTAGGATAGGAAGAAGGGAGGGAGTCAACCTTCGGAGAAAGAAACTACGGGATATTTCTTCGTTGGGGTTGTCTGGCTTCGAACTGTTCCTGAATATTTATGTCTCGTTCAATGGCTGCCCATGATTGTTCAAGTTCGGCCCAGTTAGTAGCTGTTTTAAGGATAGTGTTGAAGAGGTTCAAGATGATGTGTGTTTGGTTCAATAATCTGGGTTCAACATTAGGTTGAGTTGGTGTAGGAACTGTCATGGGGGAACAACAAAGATATAAAAGACTTTTAAAAGGATTCAGTGCTGTCTCAGTTTGATCTTATAAAAGAGAAAATACATTTGCAGAAATGACATATAGATGAAAATCGAAGGCTCATTCCCGTAACTGTATCATATTGTTATAAAAAGGGGTGATATTAGAGAAAAACATTAAGCCATTTACACAGTAAAGTCCCAACCAGTGGAAAGTTCACAACATAAACGGAAGAGGAAAATATGTCAGAAAATAACCAATGTAACAAAGAATATATGTAGAATTCCGAAACTACAGATTGGTCTTACACAACTGATAGATGGTGCAGAGGAAAGACAATAAACAAACACAGAAAACCCAAATTCATTCGTTATAGTAGTGGTCGTACTAAATTACAATGAAGCACATCAATTATGAATATGAATTGAAATGTAAAAATGAGATACAAGGAAGCAAACTTGTGATACAGAAGTGACGGAATTGAGAATCTCGGATCCGCTTGTGTTAAATCTCAATGCACAAATTCTCTTACAAAAACTCAAAAGGGTCCAACCTTGTTTATTTCTCTCTGGGGTATATTTATACAATTTCTACAAAGCAGGTTGAAACTCAATGGTCGCAAAAATTTCAGTTATGACAGAGGAGAGAGAAATCGCTCCATCTCCCCTATTCTGTCTTCATCTAGTGCCAGGTGCTCGTCTTCACGCGGCCTCGGTGCAGGCGATACATCTTTCCACGAGTTGAGATACGAGCTGTGAAGGTTCTGCTTGATAGCTGGCCTCGGCGAAGTAACATTCTCGGGCTAACCGCTGCATCTTGTCCTCCATTTGTGCATCAATGATGTCGAGGGAACTTAGTTGCGTGCTGGGTTGGATCAAGTACTTCTCAACTCGGGCCATGTCCACCCTATCCATCTGACAGATAACGGCAGAATCTCTCTCATCCTTCTCTTTCATATCAAGCGAGATCTGTTCCAAATTCATTTGCATTAATGTTTCTACGTCGCCTTCACTGTCCATACCCAACAACTCGCCATATATAGAATTGAAGGCCTCTTCTAATGAATTGGTCATCTTTCGGGCCTGTTCCTTGCCCAGGGCAATGTTATGCTCCCAATCGTTCAACAAAATATTACCTCTAGTCTGTTCTGGGAGGGTGAGTCTAGGAGAACCTACCGAAACTCTGTTGTCCGTGGCTATCACTGTGTCCTGGAAGGCGACCCGAGCTGCTTCTTCATCTCTCTCTCTGACAGTCAGGTTCTTGGAAACCCGATGCATCAATAGACAATCCTCTCAGATTGTTCCTACTTTGGCGAGCAAACTCTGTTGTGTAGAGGAGATCTTACTCCGAATCTCGATTGCTCGGGATTTAAACATCCCGATGTCTATTTCTCTGCTCTCGGTGATTTCTGCCCAAGCCTGCAACTGTTCAATCATCTTTCTTTGTTGGCTCACCTGTGCTTGACCATCTCAGGCCACCAACTGTGCTTGGTCCAGCTTGGTCTTGAGAATTTCTATTTCATTTTTGTCGGCCACTCTAGCTTGTTCTATCTCCATGCTGGCTTGACCTTTAGCATTCTCTGCGGCTGTAGACAATCTAGCCTCGAGGGTCCTGATTAGGTGATTCTTCCTTTTTAGTTGATTATTCAAAAGCCCAACCGAGAATTGATTTGTCGAAGCATATGCCCCCAGCGTTCCCGCGATTTCAGTGGCGAGTTGGTCACTTTTCTTATGTTTTCCATCGGTCATGATTTTATATTTTTTTGCAGTGGACTCTCCTTCTTGATAGAACTCTCTTTTCACAATCGCCTTCCTCTTTTTATCAAAAAAAAACTCATTTGGAGGGAGTTCCTCTTCTCTTATGGGCCTCAGTTATTCACCAAATATCCATCCCTCGCTGACATTTCCCTGTGCCGACTGCAAGGGTGTGACCGAGGTGATGGGATCTCCTATTTGTTTTGCCGATTCTTTTGGAGTATCAACAGGGTTCTTCTCCTTTGGTGTACCTGGAGTTTCTTTTTCAGTCTCCGGCATCTATTTCCTCGGTGGGTCTGGAGTTTGTTCTTCAGCCTCCGAATTCTATTTGCTTGGCGGGTCCGAAGTCTTCTCTTTTTCTTCGGGATTGCTCGTTTGTTCCCCTTCCTGGTGTTGTCTAGGGGTAGACATTACGTCTGCAGACTCTTGAACATCCTTCTGTTTTGTCTCGGCAATGGCCGAACCTCCCAACATAGAGGGGAAACATCTTCGTCTATGTTCCTGGAATTTTAACACAGATGTTGTGTCTTCAGGTGCTAATGATTGGATCCGGGCTAACACTTCTTCATAAGATCTCGCCCCTCGGAAGACGTCATCCGAGGGTGAATTTTCATGCTCATATCTCTTGAGCCCACAATGAGTCAAATGGTTGCTCACAACCCTCTGCGGATCATGTTTCTTAACTTCGATGGAGACCAAACTTAGGTCCTCCAGGGCAGCAGCCTCAGCTTTCGCATGCCCGAAATCTAACAAAGAATAGGAACCCAACCGAATGGGAAAAGAAGGCCATACCTTCTTTGAGTAACCCTTGATTTCTTTGCTCACCCCTCCAATTACCGTTTGCCAAGCGACCTCTCGACAAGCCATCTTGTCGGGGATGAACAAGGGTAGCGCATGAGGGGGAACAGAAGCCCTAAAAACTCTACCTCCACATACCAATCCGCTATGCCACTCAGACATGTTGCAATGATGTCCGAGACGCGAGGTGGTGGGTGCCCAAAAATAGCGATATGCAAGGGCACCATCACCCAGTTAAAAATCTCATATGTGAACTTTTGTGCTTTATTCTCCCATAGTTTGTCATGATACTCATGCATAGTTTTTTCTTGGGTTGGATTCCAAGCCCAGGTCATCAAGGGGAATGGTGTCATGGAGCACACCGTGTCCATGATATATGCTGACATGAAGAAAGAGAACAGTCTCCCAATTGCCTTTTGCTCCCGATACTCTGTGACCCTGTTGGCCAAGTTGTCCGAGAGTATCTTTGCCCAATTAAACGAGCAACCTTCTGCGACTCGAAACATGAGAGGCACCCATGTGATGTAGAAATGCGATGTGTCTTCTCTCCCAAACAACCGGCATGTCATCATGGCCACTTATTTATACGGTGGCTCCAAAGAAGCGATAGAATAAACGCCCTGGTCATTTTCTCTGAATTTCGCGGAGCGCGAAACCCAATCCTTGATCAAGCCGGGCATGGTTTTGTCATATTGGGTGCACTCTTTCTCTTTGAAATCCTCCAGGAACTCGACACCATATGTATATTCAGACATCGAAGGCAGCTTGTACATGGTTTGTAGATGCTCGGGCCTAAAATCCCCGACAGTAACCCGCTGGCTATTCATGATTGTACGGGTAGGTAAGTCTACGTGGTCCAACGCCCACCAGATCATGTCGTAATACGGAAGCAACCATGGCCTGGTTGCTACTCTGTGCATCCCGGATTGGACGATTATCTTGTACTTGGTGTGTAGATCATCCCTTTTGATGCCATCGGAGTCGTCTGAGTAATCTACCAATTCTGCTTGCAGAACGTTTGACACAAATGACCAGTCGGGGATTGATTCGACACTTCAGGGTGAAGTATCGACGACATTGTCTGAGCCCTATCCCGCGACTTCGACATTCGCCTTTGCTGCTTTCCGCGAAGCCATGGCTGAAGTTTGCGTCTTCGCTCTCCTTCGATAGAACTGCGTATACATGCAGAAAATAGTTAACTCAGAAATGATGAGCTCCACGTGCTATGAAAAATGCATAATGAAACGTAGCTCCTGCATATATTTGAAAAAACGGTACCTTTCAAAACAAGCCTGTCAATTCGAAATTAGAAATAAACTTACGGCGTAAAAATCTGATCTTATACATAGATTTACCTTATATTCCCATTAATGTCATAAATTTTGGCGGTTTGACAGTCAGTCGGAGTATGGAGAACAAATAGCTACCTCAAGAAATGTGCAAGCGTCGATGCGCGGGACATATCTTGCTTTATTTTAAAATATCAATACTTAGCAACGTTAATAACTTTATCGCTGTTCACCGCATTGTGGATTTCCTTTTAATATTTAGAGTCTTCAACTCGCGAGACTGCGAGGACCAATTTTGGCTTAATTAACAGTAATCACGATTTGGAGCATCATTAATTACATAATCACTTTATTCGCCATATCGCGACTCGGAACTTCGAAGACAAGTTTCTGAGAGATTTGTATGCCGAGTCGCGAAACTGCGAGATGGCGATAATTAAGACTCAATTAAGGGAAAGAAAATCTTAGATTAGGCGATTAATTAATCACACTATAATTTCATCGCGACTTCGTGAGTCGGGGTTTTAGACGCCGTAACTTTGTAAAAGATAGTGCCAAGTGGCGAAACGTTGAGAACAGATTTTAACCATGGTTAGCCTTTTTGCCTATAATCCTTGACCAGGGTTAGCCCAAAAGAACCTCGTGTACTCGGCTCTCGAAGCTGTAAAAATAAAAATTCGAACTTAGCGAACGCCGAGGCGCGAAACCCCGACGACATCTAATCACTGAGTTAAAAGAATTTACTCGGGTTCCTGACTTGAGTGAAAATTTAAAAAGACTTCGTCGTTTCGTGACTCAGGACGTGTGAATTCAAATGTTAAAGTGTCCGACCTGTGAGATCCTGAAGTAAAACAAAGAGAGAGACATTCTTACGAAAGTAGATTTGTTCGAGAGTGGAAAAGCATCGCTGCTTATGTAATAAGGTTGCAGAGTTTTCAAAATCTCGGGGCAAACAATCAAAAAGACCATCTTTAGATTTCAAGTATCAAAAATTTAAGATCGTGAAGGGTAAAAATAATACAGGGGCGTGTCCAACAAGCGTGACCATCATATTCCTTAACTTATGCCATACATAAATCAACCACGTAGCATATAACAAAGTTAAATCGCATAAACATTAGTATCTATGACTTTGTCAAAATGCACCACCCATATCCTGTCCTTCCAAAATATACCATATGTATATCGACCATATAACTGAATTAAATCACATGAACATTAAATTTCTAGCTAGGATCTAACCATAATCATTTTAACCTTTCATGCATGTAGTATAGTAAAATTGCAGAGTTAGATCCCTTTTCCTTTTGCATTTGCTATAGTATTTTTGCCTTTCTCCAAACTAATTTTATGTATTTTCACTAATATGTTTGTTGTGCAGGTGTCCTAAGAACAGACAACAATGGTATCAATGAATAACATAGGCCGTAGTAACATAAAGGGCCAATACCTCATAAGCCCAATCCATAACCAATAAGAACAAGATCTCATCGACCATTTAAGCAATGACGAACATCAACACAAACATCAAATAAGGACCAGACCTGATCTCAAATCTACAAGGGGGTCCCACCTACTAGTATTATTTAACTTTTATAATAGTAGGCTTTAGCAACACTTTGCGGGCAAAACTTCGTTGACGTTTTTAATCGTCAACACTAGTCTCTGGCGAAGATACTCAAGGGCTTCCCATGGAAGTGGTTTTGTAAATATGTATGCTACTTGTTCTTTTGTTCCCACATATTCAACTCTGATTTTCTTCTTTGCAACCTGTTCCCATAGAAAGTGATACTTGATTGGAATGTTCTTCATCTTGGAGTGCATTACCGGGTTTTTTTGAGATACTGATGGCGCTTGTATTATCACAATAGATTGGAATGGGCTCATCATACTCAACCTGTATATCTGTCAAAGTTTGTTTCATCCATAGAACCTGTGTACAACATGATGATGCTGCAATATACTCTGCCTCGGCTGTAGATAAAGATATTGATGATTGTTTCTTTCTTAGCCAAGATACTAAACACTCACCCAAGTAGAACACTACTCCATTGTTGCTTCATCAGTTATCAATGCAACCTGCCCAATCTTCATTTGTGTAGGCAATAAGTGATAGATCCTTTCCTTTTGGATACCATAATCCAAACTCTTATGTTCCTTTGAGATATCTGAAAATCCTCTTCACTGCTAATACATGTGATTCCTTTGGTGCTGCTTGAAATCATGCCACCTTTCCAACTGCCTACATTACATTTGGTTTGGATGATGTCACATATAGTAAGCTACCAATCATTGACCTGTATTTCCTTTGTTCTTTAGACTTTGAATCATCATATTTTATCAACTTGCAACTAGTTTGCATAGGAGTGGTAACTAGTTTGCAATCTTCCATTCCGAACCTCTTTAGCATTTATTTGATATAATTAGTTTGAGAAATAAAAATTCCTTGGTTTCTTTGACATATATGAAGACCCAAAAAGAAGGATAGTTCTCCAAGTAATGACATTTCAAATTCATTATACATATCCTTTGCAAGTTTCTGGCTTAACCTGTCATTAGTACTTCCAAAACAATATCATCAACATAAATTTAAATTAATAAAATATTACCTTGAGTTACCTTGATGTAGAGGTTGTTGTCTGCGCTTCCTTTCCATAGTTTGTAGGGAGTTTTTTCATTGTTCTTTCTGAGCATTGCTATGTTTTGAATGTGAACTGATGTATGCACTGCATGTGTCCAAAAAATATATGTCAATTTGGAATCCATTAGCATTGTTCGAGCCATTTCCTATGTAATTATCATTCATTATGACAATGTTCCTTTGTCTCTAAACCACTCTTTGAACCAATCTATGAATCCATGCTCTCGTCCACTATCATATATCTTTCCAAACTTGCTAAGTGTTCTTACGAATGCATCTCTGTATACACTGTCCAAGACTCTACTTGTGCAACTTTCCATAATGCTGTCCCATTTATTAGTATACTATCATGAAGTCTTGATTAATATATGAAACTGTACTTCTACTAACTGATTTATCTGAATCCGTCTTCTCAAACTCTGCAAGATGCTCGAAGGATGGTTCTTTGGTCTTTCACAACTATCACATAGAATCCCCTTGTCTAATATTCATATTACTTGGGAGTCTCTAAGACGAATGGCTCATAACAATTCCTACTCTGATGTGTATTCATCATCATCTTCATTGGTAGATTCATTATCTCTCTGAGCTCTGAATTCTTTCTTTCTATCTATGGATTCATCTTTCACTACAATTCCTGAAAGTACAATCTATTGAACATGTTCCTTATTTACCTATCCTTCCTTTCTTTCAGTTATTTTCCAAACCTTTCTGTATCTGACATCTTTCTTTTTCTCTGTAGAATTTTCTTCATCTCGTTTTATTGCCAATCTTGTGATCTCTGGTACCTAGTCTTTGTTCACCTGTTCTTCCTGTTTTCTTATCCATACTTTCTTATATATGATATCAGTGTTCTCTTTTATGGAAGTATCAATCATGCTTCTACAATCACTGGCTAGGTGTCCACAGTGATGACATTTGTAACACTCAATGTTACGTGTGACCACATAAGAACTTCTTTCTTGAACATTTCTTTTATAATCCCTGCAATCTGCAACCTTATGTCCAAAGTTAGTACAATAAAAACAATGACCATAAAATAAATTTTCATACCTAGGAGTGAATGATATTCTTTGTGGCGTAGTCCTTCTGAATTTTTGCCTTGACTGATCATGATAATGATTGAAGCTTCTTTGTGGCTTGAACATGTATGGTATTCTTGAAGATGTATCTTCAATAGTTTTCTTAGATTTTGGTTGACCATGATTCCTTCCTTTGAGTACTTCTGCATAACACTTTATATTTTCTTGATTCTTCTTTTCTAGCAATCTAGAGTGCTTCTCTTCATTCTCTATAACTAATGTGGATGTTTCTGTCTTTTCAACGTTCTTGTTGAGCTTGACGATTTTACTTCTCAATGTGACAACTTCTTCTTCAATCTTCTCAAGCTCTTCTTCTCTCTTCATTATCTAAGACTTCATGACTTCTTCTTCTCTTTTCGCTTCTTCAAGCTAAATTTTTATTGTGATTATTATTCTTCAAGTCCTTTCTCTTCTTGACCAAACTCTGCCTCAAGATGGTTTAGATCATTAGTTCTTTCCTTAAGATGATCTGTCAATATCTTCTCTATCATTTATGCTTCTTCTTTCTGTGCTGCTATGTTGGTTTCGAAACACTTCTTTTGATATTCAAGATTTTCTTGGATCTTTCTGGCTTCTACTAGCGGAGTTCTTAAGTTCTCGATGACTTGTTGGGATTCTTCAAAAATATGAACACTTTCCTTTTGTTTCATCAATTCTTTATTGAGTGAATTGTTTTCTTCTCTTAGTTCATCTAAAGCACTAATCAATTCTTCTTCATAATTGTCTTCCTTTTCAATTAGTTATTCTGTCTCATTTCCTTCATGGCATTCTATTTCAATATGTCCACATTTTTCACAATTAAATCAAAACAACATACCTCTGGTGATTATGTACTCTTCATCTTTTGAATATGCTTTACATGGTGAACATAATTCTACTTGATTTGTATCTGCATCTTCTTTGACATTTTCTGAATATGTGATGGGTGAAGAATATATGTCATGTAACTTATCCCAAAGTTCTTTTGTTGATGAACATTTACCAACCTTTTCTCTTATCGGATTAGGTAATCCTTCCCAGATGAAATCCATTGCTATTTTGTTATTCTTCCTCAATTCCTTCTTGGCTGCAGTCTTTTCCCTTTATGAACTATCATATACTGTAACAACTGATAGCCAAATATAATGTCCATGTGCCTGTAAAAATACTTTCATCCTTATGCTCCATATCTCATTCTTAAAACCATTCTGACCATTAAACATTGGTACTCCATTCTCAGAATAATCCATGATCTCCTTCTAGTGGTTAAACTATTTCCTGAAGGAACCGGATCTGATTCCAATTGTTGGATTACTGAGAGGGCGGGTGAATCAATAATAGAGAAATTTAATCCTTTTTAACCATACAATCCAAGTGTTATATCAATGTAGCATTGTCATCCAATAACTGTAGAGTAAATAAGCAATGAACAAATGAACAATCATACACATACACAATACACTAGTGTTTTACGTGGAAACCCAAAGTGGGAGAAAACAACTAAATGATTTTTCTTATATGTCTTGAAGAATTACATTCATTGGAAGCACCAACTTCCTTTGTTTTCTAGATGCAACTGGAAGGAGGCTCCAACCCCCTAGTTTCTCAGGATACAACCTGAGGGAATACCTAACTCCCCAATTCTCTGGCTACAACCCCTTATGTTCTCCAGATACAACCAGAAGGTGGCTACAACCACCTGTCCTTGCCCCGTCCAACCGCCCTGATGTATAAGTAGAATGATGGAACCATTGTCACACTATCACTATGAGATATACTGCTATAAACATGTACCAATCAACTTGTAATGAACCTATACCATAAACAAGTGCATCAACCATGCACCAACTTGTACCTCAACCATGCACCAACCTGTACCTCAACCTATAATCAACATGTACCATAAACAAGTGCATCAACCATGCACCAACCTGTACAAAACATGTACCATGAACAAGTGCATCAACCATGCACCAAATCTATACAAATAACCTATCACAACAACTTGTCCAAACAACATATCACAACAACATGTCTCATCAATATTATCAACCAAATCAGATCTACTCACCGAGATCAATCACCAAGCATAACACAACAACTCATAATCATCACCAAGATCAATACGTGCTTCTAATAATAAACTAATACAAGTATGCTACATCATCCATAAACCATGTGTCAACAATACTACTAACATGTTAGGGACCTAACCCCTCACATAGGTAGAATAATATATTCCGATGTAATAAATGTCAATATTAATAAGGCCTATAAATAAGGAAGAATAAGTAGAATGTAAGAAGACCTAATAGAAGCTTCCGCTTCTAGAAGGATATTCCTCTAGATGTTTCTTTTGATAGACATATTTAGTATAAATAGGAGTTGAGGGTATGAGAGTTGTTGTCTTGGATATTATTGTAATAGAGCTCTGCTCTGCTGGAGGTTTCCCCCTCGAAGAGGCAAGTCAACATTTCTCTCAGTAATCTAAGTGCTCTTTCTGGTGTTATTCTGGTATCATTTTAGTATTATTGTGGTGTTGTTTTGGTTATATTGTTGCTCATATTCCATTTCTAGCATTTTATTTTTGTTCTGCATACTTTTTATATCTGGAATATTACAAGTGGTATCAAAGCACTTTCCTCGGCAGAAAATTGTGGGTTAATTTTTTTTCCAGGGTAGAGACATATTTCGACGTCTTTAAGCTACATAGATATGTCATTACACACATAAAAATGTGGTTGAGGATTCATACACACAAGAAATACAAGTGGTACTTAAGCGCACATCTATTGGCCACCCTTGTAACCCTTGTTGGTACCCCTTTGAGTGGTAGCGCATCAGATAACACCTATATACAGATCGACCTATATTTCCTGAAGCCCTCTTTAGATAAACTGATCGGTCGCCTGACTGCTATAGTTCCACCGAGAACAACACTCAGGAATATAATCTCTAGTACCTGGGTAGTCGGGTAGTATGACTAAGGGCATGGTCTAGCCTCCTTAGTTGGTGCCCTGAGATATTGGGCCGAGTACTACTGTTGGACCCCACACATATATCAGAGAGCTATAGCATAGGGAAAACCCTTGTCTGTAGAACATGTTAGCACTGAGAGTCACCCTCATATTGCGAGAGGATAAGACCAATACCCATCATAGTGTTTGGTGGATTTTGGTTTTATGAGTGGAGGTAAAATGGACAAAACTCAGTACAAGAATGATTCTAACATAGAAACTGGGCAGGCAATGCATAGGGAAGTGAGGGCCTCATTAACTCTAGTCAATGAATTGAGTTTAAGGGAAAGTAGAAGGAAGACTTAGTGAGAAAGTGGAGAAGTTTTCCATGGGCATTAGGCTTTCAAGTAGCTTGGTGAAGAAAAAATCAGGCTCAATAGCACTCTTGAACTCGAGCTTCAAACACTGAAATATTTTACAGGAACATAGTCACAACATCATAATGATCAAACCTACATCACAATGGAACTACGACAACTCGACTGGATCCTCCATGCCCGAGACTTTCAACGTAAGAGGGAATAAGACAACAAAGAAGTTGACTAAAACCGACCACAACAATACTGTAATCAAACCTACATTACAATAAAACTATGACCCTCGACTAGATCATCCATGCCTGAGTGTTTTAAAACAATTTTTACAGAGAAATGAAAGAAGATGACTTATATTAATGCGAAAGTCTCAAATTTGATACATAAACAGAGAACAAATCTGGAATCAAAACATTACAAAATAGGGAGCTCTACTCAACCTGTTGATGACCTTAACAAAATATCAAAACTACCTATTTATACTCAAACCAGTGCACCACTACCAGGAGTGTGACCTGGATACTACATTCAAAGCCTTTCATTTGCGCTTTCTTCTATCAGATTGAGCATGCATCCCTCTGTCAGACGTGATCTCAGATTAACATGGGTATGTAGGAAAATCCGTCCATAGGGGTACCTCGAGCTCTCAACTCTGTTTTCCACGGTCGGCTCCTCCATACTTTCTAATTACCGAGTGAGTCGAGGTTTCAACCACTAGTCCTTTAATTTATTAACTGAAACCTTGAGATTGGGATGAGGATTAGTGCTTAGGGGCCGGCCACACATTGCTCTCGGATTGGACACTATATGAGCACGTGATTGTGGGGCCGTCAAAAGCGGTTTGAACTCACACCACCTTTGGGCCCACAATCCACCGCCTTCTACCATGTATCACTTTCGCCAGACCACAGTTTCAATTGTGGGACCGCTCAATAATTTTATCGATCGAGCAATTTGCATCCCCACAATGAAGAATGTCCATCAATCTGGTCTCGGTCTGCGATCTGGGAGCATCGGCTAGATCTAGTGCCATGACTAGATTTTATCCACCTGCCAACTTTGGGATCTATTAAAACTGTGTTTTAGGGTGGGGCGCTGCTTTTGGCACTGAACAATAACACCTCCTGGAGGAAGATCTGACGTCACTATGTTGATGTGTCGTGGACGGAGGGGTGACATGTGTCACTTGAAAATAGGTTGAAGACACGTCCGAAAATGCTTGAAAAGAGTGGCATGTGTCAGTGCCAAATGGATGCCATGTGTCATGACTTTAGAGATCGAGAGGGGTCTGCATGTAGAGATGGCATAAATATGGGCCGAGATTGATGTGGTGACCTAAAACAAATGCTAAAGCTCCGAAGTGAACGATGACTGTCAATTTGAGAAGGACATGCGGTGCTTGATTCTTAACTCCGTGAGAAAATGATCCGGATGAAACTAGAAGTCGATATGCTGAAACTCCCGAAGCCTGGATTCCCAAAGTAAATAATGTATGTTTGATATTAAAGGACACATGGCGCTTGATCTTTAACTCTGGGGCTTCGGATCTTGGGTGCTTCGACACTTTGGGGCTTCGACATTTCAGCTCTTCGGGACTTCAACACTTCGACACTTCAGGACTCTAACACTTCGGTGCTTCAGGACTTCGGTATTTCGGAGGCTTCGACACTTCGAATCTTCAGGAATTTGACACTTCGACAACTTCGGCACTTCGGGAGTTCGGGACTTCGACACTTCGATGCTTCGAGACTTTGGCACTTCAAGAATTCTCAATGCTTAACTCCCACAATCCTTCGGAGCACCGAACTCCGAAGCGGGAGATATGCCTCCATGTGTCCCTTTGGCTTGGATGGCTTCGATTACTTCGAGAGTTCGGGCTTTACATCTTCGGGTCTTTTCAATGCACAACTTGCGCAAAACTCCAAAGTAAAATCCCTGAAACACTTGATTTGATGATGCGTGGCCCTTTTGATCGAGACAACCAAGATTCAATTTGGGATCCTTAGTGCTTCGGGGATCTCAGCTCTTCGGGAGTTAGGGCTTCGACTCTTCAGGATTTTGAATGTCTAACTCCCGCAATCCTCTGGAGCGCCGAATCCCGAAGTGAAGGATCTACCTCCACATGTCCCCTTTAAGATATATGACTCATTCTCACTTCTAGCTTCAGGGTTTTCAATGGCGCTATACTTCGTGCAACTTTGAAATTATGAATGCTCGTGAGCTGTTGATCTGAGCTACTCCTAGAATCTCCACCACTGAAAGATTAAACCTACCTATTGCTTGCGCTTCAAGCCTGAAATAGACTGTTCTGAAAGCTGTGCTTTGAGGTCAAGGCTGATACCTAAGCAAGCAAAGGATTGGGTCACCCTCCAATCGTCAAACAACTTTATATGATAACAGAACCCTTGCATACCTAACCCTTGGGGACAAAAATAAAATAAAAAAATGAAACATTAAAGATCTATTATCGCGCAACCGTGTCTCCTGCATTCGAGTTTCCAAATCACTACACATTTATTCTTGATTAAGAATTTAGGCATTTCATCACTGCAGTACTCTTCAGACCAAAGTATAATTCCGTAGGTGTAAAAAAAAAAGTCTGGATTTTGTTGCACCATTATTTGAGACCTATTCCATTGGATTTATCTCTTCTCCCTTATCACATTCATACCTATCATTTTTCAGAAAATTGTTTGACCCCACCCGCCCCTTTTTGGTTCCCTCATCATCATGGCCCATACCCATAGCCAAGACTTGGAAGCTCGCTTCAATACCTTGCAATCTAATTTCACAGAGACCCAACAAGAAGTGAGATAGCTCAGTGCCAATATTGCCACCATCAATAAAAACATTCATTCCTCCATCGTCGCCTCAATCGAGGAAATCAAAGAAGACCTCAAACAAGACATTACTACCCAGCTTGAATCTATCTCTTCCATGATCTGCACCAAGATGCATATCCCTGCAGACCCCCCTTTATTTGACCCACCTTTGCATACTAAAGCTGAAACTTCCTCTCATTCCCATAATTTTCATCCCCATCACTTTCAGCATGACCTACGCCTTCCATGTGTGGATGTGACCAAATTTGATGGCTTGGATCCCACTGGTTGGGTAACTCAAATGGAACATTATTTCTCTTTGTATGGCATTACAGATGACTTGGACAAACTCCGGTATGGTGTTCTCCATCTAGATCAAGAACGTTGGCAACGGTGGCAATGGAGAAAAACTGCCCGTCAAGGGTATATTGCTTGGACACAATTTGTGGTAGAGATTTATGAACGCTTTGACACTGACACCAACCATTTAGGCTGTTTGAAAAAGTTGAAACAATTTGGCACAGTGAAAGACTTTATAACTTCTTTTGAGCAACTAACTTTTCGTATAGAGGGCATGTCTGATGCTTTTTTCTGAGAATGTTTTATTAGTGGCCTCAAGGATGAGATACTAAATGGGATAAGGAAGCACAATAGGTTGTATCTTCTCAAAACCAAAAACCCTCCTTTATTCCTCACACTAAACCAGTAAATCCCACTCACCTTCTACTCCACTAAATATTAAAAAATTGACCACGGCCGAAATGGCTGAACGCCAACTCAAAGGCCTTTGTTATAATTGTGATGACAAATATTTTCCGAGACACAAGTGTAAGGAACAAAATATTTTTATGGCCATCTCAGAGACTATTTCAGAAGAGGATTTTGAATCTCCCCTTGTGTCGGAGTCACCTAAGCCCAATGACATAACCCCTTCCTCAGACCCTCCCAAAGTAGAACCAATCATTTCTCTAAATGCTCTCACTAGATTCTCTGCTTCATCGCCGCATTGCCCAAGAAACTAATTGCTATATCCGTGCAGTCAATAATTTGCAAATCATGATCGCCAATTGTGGGTCCATGAAATGTGGAGGGTGTTGTGAAAATGTGCGTCTCCAAATTGGTGACTACCACCTGAAATCTCATATGTTTGCTATCGACATGGGTGGTTGTGACATTGTGTTAGATGCAGACTAGTTAAGGACTTTGTGTCCCATTCTCATGGATTTTAAGGAATTAACCATGCAATTCAACCAGGAGGGCCAACAATATAAGTTCCAAGGCATCATCGTCGGTTCCCCTGAGATCATTAGTTCCCATCGCATGGAAAAGTTGCTAAAAAAAGGTCATTCGGGCGTTATTTCCCAACTCTGTGCCATACAAGCAACTGAAACACCCTATGTGTCGTAGGACCTCCAATCCATCCTCTCTAAAAATCAAGTGATTTTTTCCACTCCCTAGGGATTCCCTCCTTCCCGTGGTGTTCATGATCATTCCATTCCCCTTGTCCCAGGAATCCTTCCCCCCAATATCCGTCCCTATTGTCACCCATTTTCCCAAAAAAATGAAATTGAGAAAATGGTTCAAGCACTGCTTAACGCAGGCATTATCTGTCCTAGTACAAGCCCCTACTCTTCTCTTGTGGTCATGGTCATGAATAAAGAAGGTTCTTGGCGCATCTGTCCTGACTTCTGTGCCCTCAACAAACTCACCATTAAAGACAAATTTCCCATTCCTATCATTGATGACCTCTTGGATGAATTGAGTGGTGCCCAGTTCTTCACTAAACTTGATCTTCATTTTGGCTACCACCAGATCCGTATGAAAGAGGCAGACATTCCTAAGACTTCCTTTAGAAATCATGAGGGCCACTATGAGTTTTTGGTCATGCCCTTTGGCTTGTGTAATGCTCCCCGCACTTTCCAAATCCTCATGAATCATGTCTTCTGTCCCTTTCTCCGTCATTTTGTCTTAGTTTTCTTTGATGATATCCTCATCTATATAAAAACCTGGACATACCATCTTTCTCATGTGGATCAAGTTCTCCATCTTCTCTCTCAACACCAACTTTTCCTGAAACAATCTAAATGTGCTTTTGGCGCCTCAGAAGTCGAGTACGCGGGTCATCTTGTTGGCAAGGACGACGACAGGGTGGATCCTAAAAAGATTGAAGATATGCAAGACTGGCCTCACCCAAAGACTCTCAAAACCTTGCATGGATTTCTGGTATTAATAGGTTATTATCACAAGTTCATTAATAATTATGGAAAGATTGTGGCCCCTCTCACTGCACTCCTTAAAAAGAATTCTTTCACCTGGACTCCAATAGCTGCTCAGGATTTTCAAACCTTAAAGATGACCATGTGCACCAATCTAGTCCTAGCCTTTCCTGATGTCACAAAGACCTTTGTCCTAGAATGTGATGCTTCAGGGAAAGGAATTGGCGTTGTCCTTATGCAAGAGGGTCGACCTTTGGCCTTTACCAGTAAACAACTGTTTGAACGAAATTTGGGAAAATAAATCTATGAAAAGGAAATGTTGGCTATTCTGCATGTCGTTGATCTTTGGCGCCCTTATCTATTGGGGCAACACTTCCAAATTAAGACAGATCATCAAAGCCTCAAGTATTTTTCGGAACAATTCATTTCCTCCCCAGAGAAACAAAAATGGGTGACTAAGCTCTTTGGATAGGATTATGAGATCATTTACAATAAAGTCAAAGACAATGTGGTTGTAGATGCAATTTCCCAAAAATATGAAGATGAAGGGTCCCTTTTTCTCTCTCCTTCATTGTACTAGATTGGATCCAAGTTGTTCGCAAGGAATGGCTACACAATCCCAAAAGTTCGCATCTGATACAACTATTGCACTCCAATTCTCCAGTTTCCCTAGGGTACTCTTGGCTCGATGATGAGCTTCGATACAAAGGCCATTTGTATTTAAGTAAACAATAAAAACTTAAATCCACGGTTCTTTCTGAGCTTCATGCTACACCCACAGTCGGGCACTCCGGTTTTACCAAAACCTATGATAGGGTCAAACGTTCTTTTTTCTGGGATGGTATGAAACATGGTGTTTGTAATTTTGTGGAAAAATGTGATGTGTGTCAACAAAACAAGGGAGAAAGAGTCAAATCTCCTAACACACTATAACTGCTTCCAATTCCACCTGCTATTTAGCAGGATATCTCTATAGATTTTATTGTAGGCTTACCTAAATCGGGCAATAAATCATTCATCATGGTGGTAGTTGATCGCCTTTCCAAGTATGCTCATTTATGTGCTCTTCAACACCCATTTACAACATCCATTGTGGCTTAATGTTTCATGGATTAGGTCTTCAATCTTCATGGCATGCCACATTCTATTGTTTCTGATCGCAACCCAACTTTCACAAGCAATTTTTGGCAAGAACTGTTCAAGCTACAGGGCACCCAATTGCATCTCAACATAGCTTATCATCCCCAGAATGATGGTCAAACTAAAGTTGTCAACAAGTGTTTGGAAACATATTCGAGGTGTTTTGCATCGGAAAAGAAAAATCAGTGGGCTTAATGGTTACCACTAGCTGAATGGTGGTACAACACTTCATACCATACAACTACCTGCATGACTCCTTTTGAAGCATTATATGGACAAAATACACCTTTAGTTCTCTCATATTTACCAGGTGTCTCGAAGGTCCAGGAAGTTGACCAAACGCTTACAGTTCGAGAGGCTATTCTCCGTACCCTCAAAGAGAATTTGGTCGTGGCCCAGAATCACATGAAGCAACAAGCAGATCAAGGTTGCTCTGAATGTCAATTTGCAGAAGGGGATCATGTGTTTCTTCGACTGCAACCTTACAAGAAAAATTCCCTCAAGGCTGACCATTGTTAGAAACTGGCGCCCAAATTTTATGGTCCTTATACTGTTCTCAAGCGTATGGGACAGGTGGCCTATCAATTATCTTTTCCTAGTCATTCTCAACTACATGTTATTTTTCATGTTTCCTTCTTAAAGAAGTTGATTGGAACTAAGTTCCAAACTGAAACCAACCTTCCCGAGTTGGATGAAGAAGGCTCCATTTGGCTACAACCAGAAGCATTTTTAGACCATTGTGCGTGTCACCTGCATCAACGAACCATCAAGGAAGTGTTAGTCTAGTGGAAAGATACAACCCCAACAGATGCCGCTTGGGAACCAACTACCATTCTGCAACAATTTCCACATCTCAATCCTTGAGAACAAGGTTATTTTTAAGGGGGAAGACATGTTAGGGACCTAACCCCTCACGTAGGTAGAATAATATATTCCGATGTAATAAAGGTCAATATTAATAAGGCCTAGCAATAAGGAAGAATAAGTCGAATGTAAGAAGACCTAATAGAATCTTCCGCTTCTAGAAGGATCTTCCTCTAGATGGTTCTTTTGATAGACATATTTAGTATAACAGGAGTCGAGGGTATGAGAACTGTTGTCTTGGATATTATTGTAATAGAGCTCTGCTCTGCTGGAGGTTTCCTCCTCAAAGAGGAAAGTGAACATTGCTCTCAGTAATCTAAGTGCTCTTCTGGTGTTATTTTGGTATCATTTTGGTATTATTGTGGTGTTTTTTTGGTTATATTGTTGCTCATCTGCCATTTCTAGCATTTTATTTATGTTCTGCATATTTTTTATATCTAGAATATTACATAACAAGTGCCTCCAACCATGAACCAAGTATGTACCAATCATGTATCAACTACTCATCAACTATGACTCATCAATATGTACCAACATCATCAACTATACACTGCATATATGTGCCAACTCATCAGCTACTTATCTCAACCATTTACCTCAACCAAAAGCCCTCATCAATTTAATCATCCAAATATTATTTGTAACTCTGTAATAGACTTGGTGTATATGATCACATACTTGCAAACCTTACTTAACTTTAACAACAAGAGACTAGCATTTTCATCAAACTTTACTTTAGTCTCACATGACTAGTTTTGGATTAGTCAACAACCCTAACTTGAAATAATCATAACTATGTACTTGTAATGAATAAATATCTGAAAATAGTAAACAATGTTTTTCAATGTGTTTTATGCAATTTCTCCAGGTGTCACTACTTGGAACCTCTCAGAAAAGGAGTTATAGCAAAAATGGCATACCTTGTTGAATTCTAGCTTATTCTAGAGAGAGAACTTGTAGAACGTGCCCCGCACCGAATATTTGTTGTATGGATCTGAAAATTTTACACAGAATACTAAAGACTGTACTCTAACCAACACTTTTGGTCTTACTTAATTTGGATATGTTATGAAGAAGTTATGACATTTTTACCCAAAACACCTTTTTTAAACTAGTTTCAGGACTAGCCACAAACCATATTTTCGATGGAGTGTAACTAAAAAATTACAATGATTGAAAAGAAAAAATCCGTACCACATCTACTTGGATATGTTTTCTCAATGTTCTATCAATTTCAAGGTCTGAATCATTTTAGAAAAAAAATTATTGCAAAAATGGTGAAATGACCTGTAAATAACATACCTTAGAAAACATTATCAAAATAATTTATCCTCCCTTGAATTTCAGCCTTCTTTACTTCACCTTCTCTCTGAAATTTGGCTTAGATATCCTTTGGTTACCTAAGTCACCTATATATATTCAATATTCTCAAGTGTGATATAAAATGAGAGAACCTTGCCTCTTATTTATACTTTCATGTAGCTTCCTCAAGGGGTTACCTTTTAACCATCTTAACCCACTTTCCTTATTTTAGGGTTAACCAACTTCTAACCAC
>SNQJ01S0017317.1:199516-234399 GCA_010110895.2 Picea sitchensis
TTTCTTGTTTACAGTTAAATCTAAGAAGTGATTTTATTTTGAATAGATATTTATGCAGGTGACAAATTATCCACAATGTAGACCCGTAGAACAAAGGGCCAAGCCCTTGTTGGTATTGTTAATGTTCTAGGCACAGAATCCTTCAACATTATAGATACAAATAACCATGATGGTAGAGACCATTATGTGACATATCAGGAGATATATGAAATTCTTCGTGATGATAAGTATATGACCAAGGACGAGGAAATTAGAGAATACGGGAATATCAAACTTAACAAGATACATATTGTTGCATCTCACTCGATCCTCTTCCCTTACAATTACGTTGTGAGATCGTGTTTCACACACATGTAGAAAGAGATCGACATGATAGTCAATGTTTTTAGTGCACCTATTGCATATCTCAGAGTAGAGGACCTTAGGATATGATATAAAACTCTCGAGCCTATTGTTTCCCTGGATGAATCCTTCTTAGAAAAATTCAGGATAGACCACAAGGACTTCGATACACTGATGGAATATTGGTTTGTGGATGAATAATGGCTGGTAAAACGAGGAGAACAAAATCTGCCCACTCTCTACCTGAAATATCCCTACATGATTTTGAATTCAATGATATGTAGACTCTATGGAGAAGAAACCAACACCCACTTTAGAATGAAATGGTTTATGATGACATATATGGTGGTCAAAACTAAGAAAGCATTCAATTGGGATAAAATTTTATCATTCATCATATCAGCTCGAGTTTGGTAAGTTATAGGTATGAAAAACCCTATGTTTTATATGGCAACTAATATCATAGATGCAGTTTGTGTAGCACACGTATTTCCTTCTTTTAAATGGCTTTGGGATTTGAGAAAAGCTCCAATTCATGAATATATCTCTCAGTTATGGGAAGAAAACTACAAGAACCATATTTTATATATATGTTATTTTTGTATGCCCCCCTTACACAAATTCATTTTTGGGGTTCATCCTCACTGAATGTCTCTTGGTGCCATTAAAGATTTAAAACGGATAGGTGATTAGTACATGAACAAATACTATACATAGGTTAGCATTTATGGAGCTACAAGAACACCTCATTTGTTGCCTAAGTATGTACCTGATAAATTGTCTTACCGCGAAGTGGCGTATCAAATAGTAGAAAAATGGGTTACAGCATATCGGTCATAGAATAACAAGAGGCATTGGCTAATTTTCCCTATTCATATGGGACAATAATCTCTCCTAAACAAGAAACAGATAGAAAAGGAAGAAGCATCCTTGCAAGAAATATCTCTATGCACTGAAGAAAAGAAGTGACATGACCCTTAAAACATAATGTACAGTCACTTGAAAGTTGTCAAATTGACATTGCGGACACCTCATCAGGGTATATTTGATGAGGATATTTTCTGAGGAGATGCACATTTTGAAGAAGTATTGCACTGGCTTCCTAGTGACTTGGTCAGGGAACAATTCAACAAAGACAAATATGCAAAAAGAATTTTAAGAATAGAACAATTTAAAACATTGCTTCAGCAAGATAAGGAGAAACGTGAAGCCAAGGAACTTGCCAGGAAACAAAAGGATGCAGAATTTTCTAGGAAGGCAGAAAAATCTGAAGAGAGGTACTGACAACAGAAAAAGGTCGAAGCTCAACAAAATATGTTAGAGAAGATCAAAAACCAAGATCTGGCCGAGAGAAACATTGAAGGAAATGGAAAAGTTGTAAGCCGTCTGGAGAAGAACATGAACAAATCAATACAAATGTGACAACAAACCCTGAAATTATTATGGTTACAATTCCCTTTGAGGAATGCACTCCCTTAGCATCCATACCAGGAAGTTTCTCACTCACATCACCTGGGTTATGTGTTGAATGTGTAGTTGTAGTGGTTGTAGAATATTACTATAGCCATAAGACTAAATATAATGAGAAAATAACTTCCAAAAGGAAAATATGGGTAAGCACAGACATAGTTGAGAGCAACATCAAATGGAAAGCAGGTCGAGACCCAAAAGAGAATGTTATCCAAGAAACATCGATCCAGAATTATTTTAATGGTGCTAACTCTATGTTGGCTTATGAACTCGCTGACGCACTAGATGTGGCTAAACTAAGAATAAAAGAACTGGAAAATGTTGTAGACACAGTAAAAAGATATGTCTCCAATGAATTTAGAGAAAAAGGTACAGAAATAGAGCATACTTATAGGAAAGAAATGCAGAGACAAATCTAGGTCTGATAACAGGAATTGACTGCAAATTTTGATAAAATTATTGAGATGAATCAAAAGACACATCAAGAAGAGATAGAAAATCCCATTATCATACACGCTCAAGAGGTAACTAGACTTAAAGGAGAACAATTAGAGATCAACAAATACAATGAAAGAATCAAAGATCAAGTTAGGAAACTGTGACATGATAACCAACTTCTAGATAAGAATGTGGAAGAAAGTAAGACAAAAATGGTAGACATAGAAATAATCAGAGAGGATGCCATAAAAATGAATGAAGAACTTTGAGACTCACAGAAGAAATTATTCTATACACTCAATAAAATGATGAAGGCCAAATATGATCAAGTGAAATTGAATATGTAGGTGAAATATATGTAGGAAAAATATCAAAATCCCAAGAAGACTATAATTGGGTCAAAGAAGCCCCCGGGGGGGCAGATCAATTGGCAAGTGCCGTGAAAATGAAGTTCCATGAGGTTTCGAGTTCAATTCCCCCCGAATTACAATGTGTGTTGCGTAAGGGGCATCGTGGGCACACCTGGAGGTTATAGTGGTAGCAGTTGGATAACACGGCCACGTACCCAACTAGTTGTTGATTCCGCCAGACATAAAAAAAAAAAATTGGGTCAAAGAATGGAAGGATATTCATCAAAACTCCCTCAAGACCCTACTTGCATATTCAGATAAGAAAGGAATCATAGATATCAGACTGTTGAATGTAGATATGGAAACAATAGTGGATATCAAGAATACCCAGGAGCAGGTCAGTACAACAAGAAAATAACTATGGAATTCTTCCAACAACCTACTCATGCAATTCGGGATGGATCCCCTAAGGGATTTAGAAAAGTCATCATCAACTCAAAAAATGGTCGAATATGTAAAAACCAAAAGAAATATCAACATGAATTCCATTGGAGTAATCAAAAAAATTAGCGTGAAATTTATAGAGGCGAGGTTAATACAACTCGCTAGGTTAATTTCACTAACTGAAGATTTTGTGCAACGTGTTGAGTAAAATTTGAAGACAAAAATTTTATTCCCATTTGAAACAGAAAAAAATACCTTGAAAGGACACATCTATGTCAAGTAGATGATATACTAGAGGAATGAAAGATATGGAAAAGCTTCATAGACACAAAATTGTAGCCACCAAGGCCCACTTGATTATCTCATTGTAACCAAATTTTGTATAAAATCATAGTCTTGTAATAATTGTAATATCTTAATCGAGAAAGAGAATGAAGTGTCGTTTCATTCCTCTAACCATTTGGCAGATAGAGGAATGCGAAAACATCCACTTAATATTATATAAAACAGATGAATGTAAAGAAGAGAGGACTTTTGTTCTTTTGAATTTGGATAGTATTACTACTTTCATATGAATAAAGAGCAAGAGGCATTTTTAGAGACTGGTGATTCTGAAGAATGTGGTTGAGATTTTTCTTAATGACTTTACTTCTTATCTGTGTCTTATTATTTTATTTGTGTGAACTATTTCTACAGTTTTCTCTCAAGCATGGATTATCGCTTCTTTCCTTTATTAAATGTAGTCATAATGTTATTAAACCTAGCCACAATTTTTTGTTAACTCGTTTAATTGCATTACAGTTTTATTCATCACTCGAATGTATGAACTATTTCTTATTCTGATGATATATTTCTTGACTATGTTTAATATTAATTAGCTAGCTCCTGATCAGGATAGGTTTAGTTTAGTGTATAACTACATCTTAGCTTAGTTTCGATTAGCATCATTTTAGTTTAATTTTAGATTTTAATTCATTTGAGAACCTTCGGTTCTTATATTCATATTTATATAGTTATTTAGTTAGATTGGTAACCAAGCCAACAATATGGTCAGAAATGCTAATCCAAAAGAGAGTGGGTCTAATTGGGACCTGCCATCGGGCATTTTACCTTAACATCTTGAACATGTCTTTCAATCCTATCAACAATAACCAACATTAAGTAATATCAATGCTCAATAATCATGTCAAGGAATATCAATGCTCATCAAGAAACATCAAGCTCATTATAATCTAAATGACCACATAGGTCTCCATGTCTAACATAACCAACCATTAACTGAAGAAATCAATCAAGGGGATGATGAGTACAAAACATCATCTCCTAACACATGGAATCGCAATTTCATCCATAATAATCAATATTAGAAAGGTCAATGTCATTTATATTAATCATCCAAGACATAAGCATCAACAAGAATCATCAAGGAGGTAAACATATGTAATCATAATACACATTAAGGGCACAATCTTTTATAATATTCATCAATAATGATTCTTAGTAAGACATGCATATCAAGGTATTTATCATCTTATACCATCAAGAGAGTACCCATAACAATTATTAATTAAACACATAGTAAGTCAATAACATGAGTCTAACATGTCATCACATTTTAAGTATCTAACCAATATCCCATACTATAATTCACAAAGCAATTGTCATCCATGAAGGGGTGTTACATTTTACTATAAAGTAATGGGTGTGTTTGTTTGTATTGACCTAAGGGAGACTTAAATTAGTGGATTATATTTTATTTTAAGGGGAAAATTAATTATTTAATAGTAATAATAACATTAATTAGTAATAATATTAGTTGGGTTATCTTTCCTTGCATGAGGAAGAGAATGAGAGGAAGATAAATAGAATGAGGAGGAAAATGGAGAGGGAGAATAAAAAGAGAAAGAATAAGAAAATGAAGAAGAGAGAGAGAGAGGGGTCGGGGAGGAGGAGAAAAGGAAAGAGAAATAAGAAGAGGGATAAGAGAAAGAGGAAAAGGAAGAGGTGAGGGAGGAGGGAATAAAAAGAGGATTAAAAGTGGAAGAGGGAGAAAGAGAGAGAGAAATATGAAGAGGAAGAGGACGGAGGGAGAAGGAGAGGAAGAGGAAATAAAAGGAGAGGGAAAAGGAAAATGAATAGAGAGAGGGAAAATAAAGAGGAAGGAGGAGGGATAGGGACAATAAGAAGGAAGAAGAAGAGGGATGTGGGAGAAAACAAAGAGAAAAATAAAGAAGTAAGGAGAAGGAGAAGGAGAAGGAGAAGGAGGGGAGGATAGAGGACAAGAGAAATAAGAGGAAGAGAGAGAGGGAGAAGGATATTAAGAAGAGGAAGAGGAATATGTATGTAATCCATAAACCCCATCCTGTTTATTTGTTTTTTATTGGGTAAAAAAGGATCTCAATTCACACAGTTACAAGGTAAAATACACCCTACTAACCTTTCAAATATAAACTTAAATCCCATCTCAAATTTGAAAATTAAGAAAAATAAATAAAAATTTGGGGAGTAAATGAAAAAAAACTTATATTGGAATCTGTTAGCGTCGGAAGTCACTCCTGGATTGCTAGCAGGAGAAGAGCCCGACACCCATCAGTTTTATGTCACGATAGTTTTAATGGATGATCAGATGGGTAGAGACTCGGGGAAATATCGTTCTAACTCAGGGACTGGTTCTGGTATGTAAGAAACAAAGGAGGTCTTGACCTAACTTCAGCCAGTGGGTTAATTAAAAGATGAGCAGGTGGAAGACTTGGTGAGAAAGGTGAACAAACAACTTTAGGCAACAACTTGCGGAGAAAGGTGAACAACAACTTTAGGCAACAAGCTTCCAGCAGTTGTTTAAGAAAGACTCTCAATACAAGATCCTCTTGGTTAAAGGTCCAAGAAATTGAAAGGGGACTTGACTGATCCTCCAATTCCAATTCATTAAGTGCTAAGAAAAACACAGAGACCAATTAGAAAAAATGTGACTGTTACAGTGATCCAACCTTCATCATCCCATAACAACTGGCTAATTCGACCGATCTCCAATTCCGAAGTTGTTCTAACACAAAGATAAACAAAGGTGTGAAAGAAACCGACATTCATAAGGTAAGAAGTCTAAAAAGTCCATGCATAACCGTATCAACAATGTTTCCATTAAAACTTTACAATCGTGAGCTTTTCTCAACCATCAATGCCTACAAAATGGCAAAACCACATATACTCAAAATAACAACAAGAAAGTAAAAAACAAGATCGCCAGACAAACATTGCATCTCGATAAATCTCCATAGTCTACACATGCAGACCGGACAATCGTACCTACATGCCATATTAATCGCCTGGCCTTAGTAGAAAGATGATCCATTAAGTGTCGAGCTAGAGTGTGCAGATTTCCTTCGGCTAGTCGAGAACTCTGGCATGGCTCTCCTGGAAAATGGGTACACAGGATCCTCTTGAGCAGACCACTTGCCATAACCTCAATTCCTTGCAATTAATGGGTGAGGCATGGTTTCAACCACCCTCTCTTCTTCATTCATTCCTAGCAGATACCAGGATTTAGATCACGCCCAATCGACATCTGGAGAACATAGTGCCCCCATTCTGAAACTCAATTCTGCCTTTGGCCTCCTCAGCATTAGAACCCTTTCTACTTTCTCGAATGACCACGGGTCGTGACCATTCGCCTATTTTCCAGAGTGCTTTCTCATGCTTCGAGGGACCCTCGCTGAAAGGACCATTACGATAAACATTAGCGCCCCTCTTCTAGGCTTATTCTTTTATGACCAGGCGCCAAAACCACTCGCCCAATTCTGGGCGTTATCGGCATTTTGGGGTTCGGGTTTCGAGAAGTGAAGTGACGAAAAGCGCTTACCCCTTGAAATACCGAATGCTAATGTGACAGGACTATGTGCTTTACGCATTCTCGTGATGAACGCACCCGTGATAGTGTCGCTATTAAAAAGGGTGTTGTTCCCATTTGCGTGCTCGCCGATGTGACCCGGTCATTAAGACCAGAGCTCTACTTTTGAAGATCGCCATCGACATTTCGTGGTCTGATCGAGATGTGAAATGATCGAGGACTCTACCCTCAAACTCCCTAATGTTGATGTCGATGTGACCGCATTCATGCCTACGCCAATGGATAGGACCCAATCTGCACTTAGCTTTAAAATATATTTTCCACGCCATATATCGGTTAGCTTGGTAGCCCCGATATCCCGACGACCGCTGATCTACTTCGTGGATGGATCTCTACGTCAATAACAAAACCTTGCCCGCCATTGATCTCGTAAACTTAAAAGAGATCCTTTCAAGCTGGGCGCTTGGTGTTTCCGCTCATCCCCAGAATCGGGTACCCTAGGCCCAAGACAAGAAATATCGCTAACATTAGGCTCCATGGGATAGAGTCGTCCTCGCGATGCTCTAAGAACTCATTCTCGCGTACTCTTCAAGGTCTTGTTGTTGGGCTATGGAGTCAGCTCAAAACATCCCTACCGCTGAAAATACACAAGCCGACAAATAAAAGCACACAACATACATGCTCAAAGAAGCTTATTTATATACAATCCTAAACTAATAAACACTTTACATGGGCTAGGTGAAAGGATTACACCATACTATCTTCGCGCCTTCCGATAGAAGCTCCTTCGGCCAATGATCATCTAAAATGGTGTAACCGGATGAATGAGCTATATTCTTCAACTCTCCACAGTCGGAGTTGAGGATGAACTAGGGCTCCAAGGCATAGGGAAATGCCACTCCATGTACTCGCTGGAAGGATCATAGAATGAGTGGAAAATTTTGGAAAATTGGCGACAAGCAACCTCCTGTGCTACATAGTTGTCCACTTGTGGTTGAATATCTATGATAAGCACATGTTGGTGGTGGACAGCTGATGTAGGCTCGCTGTTCTCATGTGGTGGTTGCTCGTTGACTGGCTCCGGATAGGAAAATAAATGTACGCTTAGTTGCTCTTCTGGTTATTCCTCGTCTTGTTCATGCACTTCCCCATCTTGTGAAATGGGAAAGGTATCTCGATCCTTCTCTTCAATCCCAATGTAAATACATCATGGGAAATCTCATGAAGGAAGAAAGAGAAATCCTCTTCCACAATGGATTCTTCGCTTAAATATGAGACGACAGGATCATCAGGGGCAGATGCCAACGCATCCAAAAAATATTCAATAACCTCTTCAAAAGAGATACTTAGATCATCTCCCTCAAAGACTGGAAAATCCGCTCGCCGATTCCTAATTTTGCACATTGAGGAATATCAGCCTCGCCCACTAGTTCACTCCGTGTCATCTTCTTTCCAAGATGAAAAATCCTTCCACAAATTTTCATATTTCAACCTTTCTAATTGAACAGAGATATAATTCACCTGTTCCCTCAGCTCACTCAAGGTGTCTTCTTCCTCCCTAGGATCTTCATCACTTCCATAACACTCCCCAATGAAGGGACGAATGGGAGGATAAAGAATGATTTCGATCCATGTCGTCAGGATTATCCTCACAGTCTTTGTCAGAAATAGCTTCATTTTGTACCGAGTTGTGGTATCCCTCACCACGCTTATGACAAATTAACTCAAGGGAATAAAACTCCCATTAACATGGCGAAAAGATGTAATGAAACTCGAGGAGTGAAGAAATGCTAGCAGGGAATAAATAATGATACCATTTGCGTGCATCCCATGCTAACGAGAACACAAACATCTTAAGTAATACATCCTCATGATGTATCTAATCGACGAAGGAGTTCGCTAGAAACTCATCGAGGTGCCGAAAGGTGGTTGTCTTCTTCACATTTTCCAAATATGGAAAAATAATCACCCCACTCATTCGGAGAGGGGTAAACATTAGGAAAACCAGGAATAGTAGTAAAATTAAAAGGAGCAAACCTCACAGCCACAATGGCTTTCATTCAATCATTTGATTCCATTCTAGATCTTCCCCAGTGGAGTCGCCAATCGATCCTTGAATCATGGAGTTGCTAGGTGAAAGATGCTAGCTTTGAATGTGTCTAGTCCTTGTTCACCATCAAAGGCCGATCCTAACGTTGTTGTTACCCCTGGAAGCTTCTCAAGCCGAAAGCAAAATAAACCTTCTCAGAAGTTCTTTAGGGTCAACCGTGCTAACAAAGAGCCACAAATTGAAACAGTTGATGTGGAAACCTTTGATTCAGCTTACAAAGGAGTTGTCAGTACAAGAGTAATCTTGAAGGGCTCTGATGTCCGATGCACCTCGTAATCGAGGGTCAATGTCATTCTTCCTAAGGAAAATATTCAACTGCCTCCGGCACGACGCCGCAAATGTTAGCTCTAAGTCACCCTCGATTGTTAAAGGTGAGCAGCCCACACCCATCAGCTTTATGTCAACATAGTTTTAGAATACATCAGATGGCAGAGACTGGGAAATATCGTTCTAACCTCGTGATTGGTCTCGTATGTAAGAAACAAAGGAGGTCTTGACCTAACTTCGGCCAGTGGGTTAATTAAAAATGGGCAAGTGGAAGACTTGGTGAGAAAGGTGAACAAACAACTTTAGCCAACAGGCTTCCAGAGTTTGCGTATGAACAAGATCCTCTTGTCTGTGGTCTCAAGAAACTCAGTGGGACTTGACCGATCCTCCACCTGCCGCCAAAGACTGAAAATCACAAGAACTACAATGTAGCTACGGATCCAACCTCCATCATCCCATACCTACAGCTCGAATGGATCCTCTAATTTTGAGCTGCTCTAACACAGTTTGAATAAAGACATGAAATAAACTGACATCTATAAGGCAAGAAGTCTCAAAAATTCCATGCATAACCGTAATAATCAGTATTTCATTAAAGCATAACCGAGCTCGCCAACCATCGATGCCTATAAAATGGCTTAAAATGTCACATATACCTTAAAATAACAACAATAGAAAACAAGATCGCTGCATTAAAACATGCCTCAAGATAGCCTTTCCGACACCATGCGATGTGATCGACGATCGTGGCGCTTCTGGGCGACGACGCCATCTTTAATCGTATGGCTCCAAAGAAGGGGAGTAGCCACTGATTATGCTGTTAGCGCGGTGCGTATCTCCTTCGCCTAGCTCCAGAACCTCGCATGGCTCCGGAAAATGGGTACATCGACCCTTTGAGCGGCATTTGCAAGACCCTCCATGCCTTGTAATTAATGGGTGAGGCGAGGGCTTCAACCACCCCTCTCTTCTTCATTCATTCCTAATTGGTACTGGGATTTAGATCACGTCAAATCGTATATGGAGAACATAGTGCCCTCCTTCCGAAACTCAATTCGATGCCTTTGGCCTCCCTCTGTACAACCCTTTCTACTTTCTTTAATGACCACGGGCCGTGACCCTACACCTAATTTCCATAGTGCTTTCGGCGTTTTGGGGACCCGAGTGACCACATGATAAACATTAGCCACTCTCTTAGGTTTGTTCTTTATTCACCAGCGCTCAATACCATCGGCCCCATTCTAGGCTTATCGGCATTTCTGGAGTTCTGCTCAGAAGTGAAGTGACGAAGCTTTGCCCCGATGATACTGATACCAAATGAACGCCCGCATAGTAATGCTATTGCAAGGGTGTCATTTCATTTACGTGCTCGCCTCGATGTGACCTCGTCGCTACACCATAAGCTCCTCGCTTTAAGATCGCTATCGGTATTTCGTTCTGAGCTCAAGATGTGAAATGATGAGGAATTTACCCTCGAACTCCTCAATGCCAATATGCCGACAGACCGCATTCATGCCACGCCAATGGATAGACTACCCGCACTTAGCTTCTTTAAAATATAGACGCTTCTCTTACTGCTATATATCGGGTAACTTAGCAGCCCCGAAATCCCGATGACCGTTGATCTGCTTCGTGGATGGATCTCAGCTGCCGACAGTAAAACCTTGCCCGCTCGCTTGACTCGTAACCAGAAAAGAGATCCTTTCGTTGTTGCGCTTGGGTGTTTCCCGTTCATCCTGCAGATCGGGGTACCCTAGGCCCAAGACAAGAAATATCGCTAACAAAATCCAATAGATCTAGTGAACGACCTCAAGTCTCCCTTGGATTCTCTTTCTAAATTCCCCCAATACCCCTCTCAACTCCAACAAGCTCTTCTCCACAAGTTCATGTGAAAATAAAATGATAGAGACCCCCTTTTTCCACTTTAAGTTGGAATACACATATTGAGCAACACATAATTTATGTTTGTGTCAACATTTTTCCCCTTTATTTTCAATTTTTGCATAATATTTTCATCTCAGTTGTGATGCAAAAATATTTGTTGTAGTGACCATTTCAATGTCAGAAATAATCACATGTCAATATTGCATTATGTTAACATCATGCTAGTGTCAACATTGCATCATACCTCTCTCTCTCTCTCTCTCTCTCTCTCTACACACACAACATCTCATCCCACCCTCAATCCCATAAGATAAAATGAGATTGTTAGTACCTTGTTGACCCCAATCAACAATTGGCTCATAATGAGTGATGTCACAAGGAGGATAACATTTCTTCTCTCAACCACTCAAGCTAGACCCAATTGAAAATAATTATAATAATTCTAACAATTATCATATTAATAACTAAATTTATTATTATTATTATGATAATTATAATAATTATTTTTTTAGTAATAATAGTATTAATTTAATTATAAAAGTTTTAAATAATATTTGGAGATAAGGGAAAGGGGTAATGGATCAAGTGAAGGACCTCGAATCTCGTTTGGCTACTCCTACTAACCACAAACCCAAACCACAAACCCATCTAAGCTCCAACAAGATATTCTCTGCATGTTCATGTGAAAATGAAATTATAGAGACCCCCTTTTCCACTCTAAGTTTAGGATACATGGATCAAATGACACAAAATTTATGTTTGTGTCATTATTTTTTTTTTTTAGTTTTGCATAATCTTTGTGTCAAAGTTGTGATGCAAAAACATTTGTTGCATCGACTATTTTGATTCCAAAAATAGTCACATGTCTCTATTGTGTTGTGTCAAAGCCATGTTGATATCCATATTGTGTCTCATTTACCTCTCTTGTTGCCTTGGCCAATTAACAATTGTCTTATCAAAGAGTGTACATGTCACAAGAAGAATACCATTTCTTCTCTCAATCGCCTAAGCTCTACCTAATTGAAAATAATTATATTAATTTAACTTTTAAAAATATATTGAATAATTGGAAATAATCATAATAATAATTCTAATTCGAATAATTCCCAAGATCAGTAAGGAATGGTAGTGACGATGATATTATACACACCCCAGGCCTCCTGTGCATGCATCTTGCTATGTGTACGATGGACCTTTCTCCCTTGTAAGCCTCCACGAACATGTGAATAAGGAATAGGTCCCAGAGATTTCAGGATTTGCAGTAGTGTGAGAAAGAAAAGAAGAACATGGAACAGGTCCAAGAGATTGTACTTTTAAGAATTGTAGTGCAAGATCATAATGAATCCAGAAGCAAAAAGGAAAAAGTCAGAGTGTCAGAGTTCAGAGAGATTATGAGTCTATAAATAAGGAAGAAAACTACTATGCATAGGAACGAGTATTTTTCGGAAGAAGTCAGAGTGTCAGAGTTCAGAGAGATTATGAGTCTATAAATAAGGAAGAAAACTACTATGCATAGGAACGAGTATTTTTCCGAGCCATCCGGCTTCGAAACTCCCAGTAAATATTAATATTGAACATGGGGAGTATATGTAGTAGATACTACAGATCAGAGAACCATCCTTTAAGTAGTTTGAAGTATATACACTTAGAGATTCAGAGTAGTCAGAAGTGTGAGAGATTGATAAGTTACATCACTTGGAAGTTACACGTTCCCATTTTATTCTTCTTACTTTCACTCACTCGAGGGATTTTATTCCCTTGCTTTTGTAGTATATATAATTCAGTTGTTGTATATCAATTTCATCTTTCATTCTCAAATATGAACATAATTCATCTTATCGGTTTTTGAGGTGATCGATGAGATGTTGTATGATAGTGTTCGTGTAGAATTTGAATCTGTAAGATAGGTTCGTTGTTAGAATGTGTTTTTGTAGAATTTGCATTTTTTTCTATTCAATCTAAATTAATTTCTTATGTTAAGGAAGATGAAAGTGCTTTATTGGCAGGAAATCATTGCAGGGGTTTGGGATAAGCCTAACATCGTCGTAACATACAAAGGGGAGGAGAAGCATTTTTCAGCCAAAGAGATATCTTCCATGGTTTTAACTAAGATGAAGGAGATTGTGGAAGCTTATCTTGGGACCATGGTGAAGAATGATGTGGTCATTGTTCTCAGAGTTAGGAAACCAAGGACCATGGTGAAGAATGATGTGGTCATTGTTCTCAGAGTTAGGAAACCAAGGACACGGGTGTCATCTCCGGGTTGAATGTTATGAGAATTATCAACGAGCCCATTGTTGTTGGCATTGCCTATGGGCTGGACAAGAAATCTAGCAATGTTGGTGAGATCAATGTTCTTATATTTGATTTGGGTGGAGGTACTTTCGATGTCTCTGTGCTCACGATTGAATAGGGTAATTTTGAGGTGAAGGCCACTGCTGGTGATACACATTTGGGTGGTGAATATTTTGACAATAGATTGGTGAAACACTTTGTACATAAGTTTAAGAGAAAGCATAAGAAGGACATCAGTGGTAAAACCAGAGACCTCAGGAGACTCAGAACCTCCTGTGAGAGGGCTAAGAGAACCCTTTCATTGAATTCCCAGACCACCATTGAGATCGTTTCCCTCTATGAATGTATTGACTTCTATTCCACCGTTACTAGGGATAGATTTGAAGAGTTGAACATGGATTTGTTCAGGAAGTGCATGGAGCCTGTTGAGAAATTTCTGCGGGATGCGAAGATGGACAAACGTTCCATCCATGACGTGGTTCTCATTGGTGGGTCTACTAGGATCCCCAAGGTTCAGTCCTTGTTGCATGACTTCTTCAATGGCAAGGAGCTTTGCAAGAGCGTTAACCCTTATGAGGCTATTGCATACAGAGCTGCAGTGCAGACTGCTATTTTGATTGGACAGGGCAATGAGAAAGTGCAAGATATGTTGCTTCTAGATGTTACTCCCCTCTCACTGGGGCTTGAAACTGCAGGTGGGGTTATGATAGTTCTCATCCCCGGGAACACTACCATCCCCTCAAAGAAGGAGAAGGTATTTTCTACCGACTCAGACAACCAACCTGGTGTGTTGATTCAAGTGTATTTGTATTCAAGTGCAAACTCGAAACAGGGATAATAACTTGTTGGGAAAATTTGTACTTTCTGGTATACCCCCTGCTCCCAGAAGAGTTCCCCGGATCACTGTGTGCTTTGATATCGATGCCAATGGTATTCTCAATGTCTCTATTGAGGACAAAACCACTGGTCAGAAAAACAAAATCACCATTACAAATGACAATGACAATGGTAGACTGATTAAGAAGGAGATTGAGAAGTTGGTTCGTGAGTGATTTTAAGACAGACAAGGTTGAAGATGAAGAGCACAAGAAGAAGGTAGAGGCCAAGAATTCCTTGGAGAACTATCCTTACATCATAAGGAACACCATTCGGGATGATAAGTTTGCAACAAAGTTGATCCATCTGATAAGAAGATTGAGGATGCCCTTGAACAGACAATCCAGTGGATGGATACCAACCAGCTTGTGGATGCTTATGAGTTTGATGACAAGATGAAGGAGCTGGAGACCACTTGCAATCCTATTATTGCTAAGATGTACCAAGGTGTTGGTGTTGATATGCCTGGTGGTGCATATGGACGTGTTGGTGCTGATATGCCTGGGGGTGCATATGGAGCTACTGGCCCTCCTGAACATGGTCATTCTGCCGCTGCACCCTTGAAAAGCAGGATTTAGAAGAAGTTGATTAAATAATTTTCTCGACGAGATGATAGAGCAACCCTTGAAAAACAGGATTTAGAAGGTGTATGGTTTCTCAATTTTGGGCATAAGAATCGAATGTCACTGTTTTGTCGGTATTTGTGTTGAAATAATTGATATCTATTTCACTTTATTGTGGTGAATTAATAAGGATTTAGGTGGATGGTCTCTCCTCAGATGTGAATGTTACTGTTTTCTAAGTAAAAGGGAATTTGTCTTGGAAATGTTACTGTTTTCTAAGGAAAAGGGAATTTGTCTTGGAATGATAGATATCCATTTTCTTTTTTTAGTATGTTGGATTAATTAAAATTTGTTTATTGATTTTGTATTGGTATCATTTTAAATATTACATGGTAAGGGATGTGATTTAATATTTTTGTGGTAACAGTTATTAAAGTATTTTGTATGTTTGATTTTCTTTTTCATTGTTAACTTTAGGCATTCTATTTTAGTTTTATAGTTTATTTTAGAATGAAGAAAGTTTTGGAAGTTGGGATTTTGAAAACAATTAAACTTTGAGGCAATTTTTTTATTTTTTTTTCATATTAATATTATATGAAAAAATATGTTGGAAGGGGTTGCATGGCATATTGTATTAAAAAAATTGAAGCTTAGAAACTAGGTATTATGGCATAATCAATAAATGTTGTCGAATTTGATCGTCAAATTTGGGTTTTTTCGTTTTTTTACATGTCATTTGGGTGGAGTAAACCATATATAAAATGAAATTCTATCATTTTGGTGGAACAAACCATGGTTAAAATAAAACCCTAGTGATTGTTCAACTCTCCATCCACTTTAAGAGTAAATCAAGGTCCCAAATAGCTTTACATTATACCGTTTTAGTTAATTGCATCCAACACCAAGCAATATATATGTGTGTGTATAACTCACACCAACATAGATTCATCTTAACTTGGGATCTTTTAAGAACCCACAGATTTGAATCTCAATTGTTGTTTGATCTCAGTGCTTAATAGAGTTTGGAGCTACAAAATAATTGAATTTGTGAAGACCTAGCCACTTTTACCAAATTGAAAGATTTCTTATTATTTTATCTTTAGTCTTCCAAGCATTAACAAAGGAATAAGCATGTTAACTTCGGAGCATGAATAAATGTTAAACATGTTAACTCCACAGCTTGAATAGGAGGTAGGTTGGGCAGTAAGATCCTTATGACATAAACGTGGTCTTTTACCAATATCAATATATAACAATGGCCTAAAAATAGAATATTATTACAATTTTAAGACCATAATTTCATTTTAGGAGGCCATTATCACATTGGAAGGGAAGGCCTTCAATAACCATTGTTCATTGTAGTAAATTATGACAATGTTTACTTTACAAAAAGGAAGTCCTATCAAGGGATGAAAAAGAAGATATATACCAACATAAATCCATCTTAACCATGAATCTAATAAGCACCTAGAGAGATCAAAAGAAATAGAAAATTTATCAATCTTTAAAAGATATGAGGTTAAGATGGATTTATGTTGGTTTAATTTATTATAGATTTTATAATTATTATGCTCTCTTTTCTATTCTTTTATTATATGGTTAACTATTTTTTAATTTTTAATTTTTATAATCTTTATTTTATTTTCAAATTAGTTCATTAACCTTACAAAAAGGAATAAAGCTAGAAGTATTAATTAGGAGTAGAAAGTTGTGTCATCCATCCAAAATAACTACTATGCAAAAAAAATATTAAATACATTTAAACACCCAAGAAATTATTGCACTTGTAAATTTGAATAACTTCAATAAACACAAATAAAATTCTAAGAGTTACAAGTGAGATGGTTGAAACCTCTATTTATCCTAAAGAGAAGCAAAAACAAATTAGCTTAAACCTTAAATTTCTAACATTTATCCTAAAGAGAAGAAAAAAGACACTTCGCTTAAACCTTAAATTTCTAACATAAGTGATAAGATATTTATTACATAATATGAAGAAATAGAGTGAAAACAATATTAAAAATTTTGTTATAGCTCATAATTTCATTTTTACACTGGATAATTATTCATTAAGGATCTTAAATCAGATTGAAAGTTTTTACTATTTTCATAGATAAGACTATGTACTTTAAGTTTTCAATAAAATACCAAATAATTCACGAGTTAAAATAGGAAAATTTAGTCTCAAAAAAAATAAACAAAATTAATAGTAAAATCTCTTAATCATTAGAGAAAATTATTCAAATCTGAGAATTAATGACAAATTTTTTCATTTAAGCATACAACTTATAGGAGAATGGATATTGGCATGGGCTCAAGGGTCTAATTCGACACCCTATTCATATTATGAAATGGAAATCATTCGATAACCATCATTAGTTGTAGTGTTTCATGGTATAGAAAAAGAGACCCAGAGAAGATGATGTCGTGAATCACATTTGTGAACACCTAGCCCCTTTTATTAAATTGAAAGGTTTCTTATTGATTGATGGAAATTCCTTGCTACTTCTTGCATAAATTTGTTATTGATGAAATTGAAGCCTAAATATTTATCTTCAGTTTTCCAAGCATTAACAAAGGCACACACTAGGTTGACAGGAGCAAGGGAGTCATATTTGAATCCAAAGAAAATGAAGAATCTAGGTTTGCTTGGGAAATTTGGATAGCCACAAACAATGAAACTAAGGCCTCGATTCCTTATAAAGGGAATGTTGAGCCCTCTATTTTTTAAGAGGAACTGTTTTTGCGGAAAGGTCAAAGTTTTTCGGGAAAGTGCAACAACATAGTGGAAGCCTAGAACTGGCGGAGAACAACTCAGATAAGCAGAAAGTTAAGTATCAGTATGTCAGTAGTGAATATAGATAATATGCTAGTTGGAGGAGTAAGAAGAAAGATCCAAACGCTTCGAGCATAAGAAAGAGAAAGAGAGAAAGTAACGAAAGAGGAATCAAGAAAGCATAACAAAGGAATCAAGAAGAGGCCAACAAAATGATATAAATTGGGAAACATGTAATGGGAAAGGGTTCCCTAGTTATCAGGTTGATGGTTTATTTTGACGTATTTCCATATGATGTGTTGTTAGGTTATTGTTTCTAGAATCATTGTTGTTCTTTCTCTGTCACCAAGTTATCGCCATTGTTATTGATTGAGCATGGTGCGATAAGTTGTTGTAATGGGTTGTGGGAACTATTGTATTTGGGAATAGGGAATGCACTACATAAGCTATGATCAGACCCTTGTACTCACGTGATTGTGAACTTTGAGACACTGATACAACAGATCTTTTGGGACCTAAAAATTTTCTTGGGTTATGATGTGTGTGACTCTGTAGTTTCTCTTTTGTGCAATTACTCTTATACATTGTATTTGATATTCAGTCTTTATTTCCAAGTGTGTCCTCATATATGGATTTACCTTCATGTTGCACAACATAGTTAGTTGATGCATATATTGGTTTAGACTTCCAATGCCACAATATTTTCACATTCAAGTATGAATCTGTAGTGTGTTGTGTCAAAACTGATGATGCATCCTCACCGACTCACTTTATCACACACAAATCTCGATTATGCTTCGAGTGAGACCTATTTCCCTTGCAGAAGATTGAATATGACAATGCTACTAGACTACAATGGTACCTTTGTTGGTAACCTATGAGAACCCTAATCTCTAATTTTGCACCAACAAATGGTTCTGTTGTCAAGACCTGGATATTTCAAGTGAGTTTTGAGAGGATGCCACATCACATCTTTAAGTTTGACATTGAGAATTGGTGGGAAAGAAGGTGTGACAAATTTATTCTGCAAGAAGATGAGTTACAACACAAAAGTGTGAGGGTTGTGAAGAGCGTTGTCTTTTACTCGAAATAAGAAAGAGACCGGTACAAGATATTTTGGATTCGATTCCCAGAAGAGGTATTTCAGTGGCTCAACCAATTACAAGAAACACAAGAATTCAAAGATAAAGTCAAGAGAAGCTATAATTGGATTGTTTAGTGTTTAGCATCCCTTCACCAAATAGATAATCTAATTTATAGAGATGTCTATTTATGGGTATAGACCACCTTGGAAGGATATATAATTGAATTTTCCACTGAGAACCACCAGTATTTTTCAAAATAAGAAGTTGTATTCAAAGGAGTCTGAGGAATATTGTTGTGGGGAATCCCCCTTTGGATTAATATTTTTCTTGCGAAAGAGGGGATGTTACCTATTCCAATGGATATGGAAGCATAAAACCCTGCACCTAGGGGGGGTGGTTCGAGGCAGGGTCATGAACCAATAAAGGAGTTTCAAGCAATGGGGGGAAGCGAGAGAAAACTGCAAGAAATGAACAAGATTTGAGGAGGGTTGTGGATATTGAAAAGAGGTGGTAGATTCAGATGAGAAAGGTTATAAAGAGATATGATCCATTGCAAAAGGAGATGGACTATGATGGTAGTCAGAATAAGGAATTAGAGAGGTTGCGAGAGTTGCAGAGACATGGAAGGTTAGCTAGTCGATGGTTAAAGGAAATATTTGGTGAGAGTAGTGAAGGTTCTAAAGGAAGCAGATAATAGGAGGGAACCTTAGGTGAAACAGACAAAGTAGGGATAATGTTAGGATAATTAGACACTTAGGAGTTAGTTAAGATCTACTTGGTCTAATATGTCGTTAGGTAAAAGTGTGTTTCTTTAGTATGCATTAGTATACATTTGTAGTTAGGAAATCCGACGATCACGATATGTTCCCGACATAGAGTGATCTGACGATTCATACTCTCCTCGATCTTAACGTCCATTGATCCATGGATTAACACCCGATTGGTCCATGATATCTATTTAAAGATCATGGAGGTTCATTTGTCGATGATCGATTGTGAGAAACTCTCTTGTAAAATCTCTCTGTAATCTTTTTCTTTGCATTAATAAATTGCTCCAAGTGGCTGCGTTGGCTGGGGCCGTGGATGTTTCCCCGTAGGGGTTTTACCATGTGAAAACATCGGTGTGCTGATCTTTGATCTGGTTATGTCAGTGGTTACTGAAGGTGTTCGTCCTTTGTTGGAATACCTGTGTTGTCGAACATGGTATCAGAGCCTTTTTGAAGACATGCTCCTGTTGTAGATCGAGATCGTGAAGCCGAGTTGCCTCATCTCCATTTTCTGGCATTTCTGTACATTTCTGGGCTGAAAGGATTGTTCCATTGCGTCCGGAGCACGCTTTTCATTCAGTAACACTTTTCCTTTCACTCGAAAAGGTTTTCGTTTGCCCAAGATACGGCCATTACAGTCAGAATCCGGAGGTATAAAGTCTGAATACGCATTTTTAAATTTTTGCAAAGTTTTGATTTTATTTCGGTTTATATTTTTTTTTTCCGGGCTGCTACTCTTTTAGATATGCGTATGCTCTTTGCCCCGCGCCTTGTGCGATCTCAGAAAATCAGAAACAAATAGGAAAAGGTGCATCTTCCGGGTAAGCTAACCGAGATCTAACCCTTGTTGTCATCGAGAAGCGAAATTACAACAACACCCCCAATCCTCCTTCTGAACATTACTATATGTTTTGCTAGACCAGTTGGTTAAAACTTGCCTTATTAAATAAGAGGTCTTGAGTTCAAGTCTCTCTTTTGTTACTTTTTTTAAAAAAGTTCATGCTAAAAATTGTAAAGTGCATTTCACTTCAAGTATAAAAGTGAATCACTATAAGTAGCTTTATATTTTTATTTTAGAGAGTTATTTTGCATGCAACACTACATTTATAAAGGTAACCTCATTGTAAAAGTGATCCCACTTCTCTTTATAAAAAGTGGGTCACTTAATAAAGAAATGTAACACACTGTCACGTGGTTATTTGGATACCGTTTATACTTTTTTTAAAGGGGCATAAATCTCACATTAGTCGTTTTGATGCAGTTTTTTAAAAGCGCACAACTTTTCGAGATCTTTCCATCGGGATCATTAGTTTCAGATTTTAAATCTGTATTATCTACATATTAATATGGCTTCTACAAATCTTGTCATTCTTACCGGTGACAACTACGCCTATGGAAGTCCATATGGAAGATTTATTAAGTAAAGGCGCTGTATGGGATTACCATGGGAAGAGCAACTCTGATGATGATAAGAAAGACAAATGGGATAATAGGAATAGCAATGCGATGGACTAATTGGAATGTCCATCTCTCGATCTAAGATACCATCTTCAAGGAATTGATGACCCAGGTGTAGGTGGGACAGATTGCATCGTGTTTGGTAAACTCAATGACCGAGCCTGCTTGGTTAGAAAATCAAATCTGCGACCTTGAGTCCAAGTGATTTTTCTTGCTTGGAACTATCTATCTAAGTTTAAAACCTTTCGGAGACTTTTATGTGAAGAATGTAGATAAAAATGAAGGAAGGCGTTGCATATATCTTATTCTTTCTAAAGCTAGGTAGTGCATATTCTAATTTTGTATCTGTACATACCCTTCGAAGAAAGAGAGGCTCTAGGGAAGCTTATGTAGACCCACTCTTAGGTCCTTTTGTACTTCTTTGATTAGAGAGGAAGATAAGCTTCTACAACTTGGGTGATCAGCTTTTCTACAAGTACCTTAAACAAAGCCTTAGTTGCCAATGAAAGATAAACCCAAATATCCCAAGAAGCAACATCTCGCTACAACAACAAACAACCTAAGGGTCCCAAACCCACGCTCAGGATAACCGACTCCTAATGGTGACAAAGGATCAAAATATAAAGAATACTAACAAACATTGCAGCTTTTGTAATAAAGATGGTCATGATAGTCGCGATGTTTCAAAGAAGATGGCAGCCTTAGAGCGGCGATGAGAAGAAGCACAACATGGAATGATTCTCCTTCTTCTTCTCATGGACATAGACTTTACCTTTTAGTTTTCCTTCAATACACCTTCTACTACTACTTCTTCTTGATGAGTGGCTTATTGATTGAGGGGCATCTTATCATATGGCTAAGGATGACATATTTTTATCTAAATGAATGTAACACCAAGGAAATATTTGTTGGTGATATTAAGATCTCTTAGTATTTATGGGATCACGGAACAATTCGGTGAAAATGGTGCATTTCAGTGTATTATGTGTTCAGGATCTTTCTTGTAACCTTCTATGGGTATATCAAATCACTCATTGGTGAGGTGAAAACTCATGAGTTTCACCTCACCAAGTTATGATGGGATCTAAAAGTCCTAAACGTATTCTTATTTGGAGATGGCGATGATATTACCGGGTTGTACAGGTTTGGCTTAACTTTGGGTCATCAACTTTTTCATCGGTTTTTGTTGCTCATAGCGATGACAGTCAAACTTTGGCATGGCCCGGTTTGGTCATCTAAACTATGCTCATTGCAACAACTATGTAATCAACGGATGGTGACTTGTCTTCCCTCTTGTTTCATGCAAAGATGGTGTGTGTGCCGATTGTGTGCCGGTTGTGTTCTCGACAAACATCATCCCGGGACAATTTTGACAAGCGTGCCTCTTGGCGCGCCTCGGATCCTTTGCAGCTTGTTCACGATTGATTTGTGTGGTCCATTTCTTCTCCTTCTTTTTATGAGTGCAAGTATTTCTTAGCTTTCATTGATGACTTTTCGAGGCGTGCTTGGGTTTACTTCTTAAAACTCAAGAGTGAAGTTTTGACAAGTTTTTTGGCCTATAAGGCCCTTGTAGAAAAGAAATATGGACATCAAATTCAAAGGTTAAAACGATAATGGAAATGAATATGTGAAAATAATTTTACAAAGTTCTTGCACTACACGAGGCATCCAAATTACAATGCTGTTCCATATACACCACAACAAAATGGTGTTCTTGCGAGGAGAAAGAACCGCACATTAAAAGAAATGGCTAGTGTATGATCCAATCTAAGAGATAAAGTCTAAAGAATTGGGTGGAAGAAATCGACTATGAAAATTACATAGTAATGCGCACTCACAAGGCTCTTAAAATATAACGTGAGGCTTGGACTAAGGTAAACCAGATGTAAGAACTAGTGTATTTGGCGATTATAGCATGGGCTCACATTCTGATGAAAATGGAAAGAATTGCAACCTAAAAGTAAGAAGTCTATAATTTGTTGGTTATTCCGAAGATGTCAAGGTTATAGACTTCTTGACCACATTGTAATGAAATTATTCTTAGAAAGATGTTAAATTTGATGAAATCTCTTGGCGAGAGCTGAGTGGTGGGTGTGCCTTCTTAGGCCTGCGAAGAGCCATCTTTGGCGGTTGTGCCTTCTTACATTTCTAATGCGGATTCTTCTTAGGATGATAGCCGGTGGAGTTGAAAATTCACCTCCGCCTGCTGACATCCCTCTAGATGATTCCTTTGAACTGAACAAGCACCAACTCCATCGCTTCTAGATTGGGTCTGTTCAACACGAGAAGCTGTTGGTGATCTTGTCGGTGATCCTTGGATCAGCGTCGGACACATTCGTTTCATGAGCCTCTTCTCTTTTGGATCAAGTTTGAAAGACAGTCCTTGATCGAGGAGACATTTCTTGAAGCTTTAGGTCATCAGATTGGGATACAACAATGAATGAGAATTATCGTTCTTTAATGGAAAGCGATACTTGGGATCTTCCTCTTCAAAAGGAAGAAAACTTGTTAGATGCAAATGGGTATCTTTTGAACTAAGTATGCATCGGATAGAAGTATTAGACACAAGGCTAGATTAGTTGCCAAAGGATTTTCCCAAGTTGAAGGTATTGACTATAATGAAACCTTTGCCCACATGTAAAATGAATTCCATCCGTCTTGTTCTTTCCCTTGCCGCCTCCACATAAATGGGAGTTCCATCGGATGTGGAATTGCCTTCTTGCATGGCGATTTGAAAGAAGAAATCTACATGGAACAACCTCCACGGCCTATGTCGAATGACTCTAGCCTTGTTTTTAGCCTCAAGAAATCTCTTTATGGTCTCAAGCAAGCTCCTAGAGCTTGGTATGCCAAAATGGATAGCTTTCTTGTGCCAGCTAGTTCTCTAGGTACCATTCTGATCCTAATGTCTATACCAAAGTAGCCGTTTCCATCATCCTTGTGCCTTTGTGTTGATGACTTTATCCTAACTGGTAGTGACCCAAAACTTTTTAAACCATGTGAAAACCAACCTTAGAAGAAATTTGGGAAAGGCCAATAGGACTTGGGATTTTTACACTATTTCCTTGGCCTCCAAGTTTTGCAAACTAATGAAGAGAATTTTTCTTTCCCGGAATCTAGGTATGCTTGTGACCCAGCTAGCCATTAAGCTTTCATGGACAATTGTAAAATGAAACCCTTCTTCCTTCAGTCACGGAGTCAGAGAAACTTTCTTCTTGTACTTCTCACGAGTTGATGCCACCCTGTATGGTCAGTTGGTTGGTAGCCTCTTATACTTGACTCATACCCATCGCGATCTTTCCTTTGTTGTTGGTCTTGTTGCCCGATATAGAAAACACCCCATGAAGCCATTGGAAGGCAGCTAGGGATACTTTGCTATGTTGCATTGATGCTTTGTTCAATTTGGGATACATTACGAGTTAGGGGGACTCCCTTATTGGTTGGTTTCGATTGAGTTAATTTCGACCCCAATGATTGGAAGTCTATTGTTGGTTATGTTTCAACCTTGGTTTGGACTTTTTATCACTTGGGCTTGTAGAAACAACAGGCTATTACTTTCTTGATGACGAGTATCGGCGGTGATAAATGCAATCGAGGAAGCCAGTAGCTTTGGCAAGATCCTTCGAGTTTGAATTCCGACACCGACATCAGACCAGCCTTGTGCCCGACAATCAAGGTGCCATCCATTTCGCCAAAGACCAGGTTCAGCATCAGCAGCAAACACATTGAGCTACACATGCACTTCAAAGCCGAGGAAAAGTTTATTTCGCAGTCGAGTTATTGAGATTGCTCTTTGCCCTATAGAATCAAGTTATGAGACATTTTTCACAAAAGGTCTCTTGAAGAGAAGTTTTCAAACTTGATCTATGATAGGAGTTGAGAGGCTGTCATTGGGGGATAGGCTCTAGTACGCCTTCTTCTCCTATTGTGTCATTATTGTAAATCCTAACATCCCCCCTTAAGAGCAACATGGGATATGATTGAAGGGGGATGTTAGGATATTTAGACACTTAGGAGTTAGTTAGGGTCAACTTGGTCTATAATATGTACCGTTAGGTAAGTGTGTTTCTTTAGTATGCATTAGTATGCATTTGTAGTTAGGAAATCCGATGGTCACGATATGTTCCCGACGCCACCAGAGTGATACGGCTGATTTATACTCTTCACGATATGTTCCCGACATAGAGTGATCCGACGGTTCATACTCTCCTCGATCTTAACGGCCATTGATTCGTGGCTTAACACCCGATTAGTCCATGATCTCTATTTAAAGAGCATGGAGGGTCATTTGCCGATGATCGATTGTGAGAAACTCTCTTGTAAAATCTCTCTGTAATCTTTTTCTTTGCATTAATAAACTGATCAAAGTGGCCGCGTTGGCTGGGGCCGTGGATGTTTCTCCGTAGGGGTTTTACCATGTGAAAACATCGGTGTGTTGATCTTTGATCTGGTTATGTGAGTGGTTATTGAAGGTGTTCATCCTCTGTTGGAATACCTGTGTTGTCGAACAGATAATAGGTGTCACCTCTGAAGAAGGTGGCTCAGTCGAGACCTCAAAAGGTGTTACGAGAGAATCAAAGCTCATAACGCCAAAAGTCGCAGGATTAAACTACGAAGTAGAAGGAATATTACAAGATCATGCAACCCCTCGGATTAAAGAAACGTGTTCTATCAACGAAGGACCCAACCCTGTGTTTCTTACTCCTCCAGCGCCATCTGCAAATTTGGTAATCCCTCCAATTAATATTTCTATAGGTTTCGTGGCATCTAACCCTTCTAGTCCAATAAGTTTAAGTAGTAGTAGTAGTAGCAGTAATAGCAATGTGGCGAGTATTTTAGTTATTTCACAACCATGACCTTCAGGATTCATTTTGATAGGATCCCCAAGTTCTCCAATGGAAACTCAACATGCAGGATCCCTCACTCGATACCCAGAATTTTGGGGTAAAGGGGATGAGGATGTCGAAAAACATTGGTTTGTTTATGAGACCATCTAGAGATCTCGTGGAACTCTAGATGCTAAAAAACTAGTCAAGTTTCAAACTAACTTGAGAGGTAATGCATTAAAATGGTATATGAAATCCATTGAACCAATGAATCCTTAAGGACAAGATTTCACTCTTGCTCAATTCAAACAGCGGTTCATGGAAGAATTTTGCTTACCATAGTCAGAACAATAGGATCTCTCTGAGTTGTGGGAGATCAAACAGAGAGATGGTGAGTTTGATTGAGAGTATAACCAAAGATTTAAGGATGCGATAGGGAAATTGGTAAACCCCATCTAAAAATACCACTAGTGAGAATGGTTTATACATGGATTGTTATCATTGAACCAGATACCAATAACCCAGCAATAGATAACTACATTAGTTGAATCCTTAGAATAGGCAATAAAAATTGAAGAAATGGATGACTATCTAGGAAGCTTGTGGGTAATGAGACTGACTGAAGTGATCCATATGGATATCGGTGGCCACCCACCTATCCCAACTGTCTCACATGTAGTTTTCATCATTGGCAGTTATTTCCTATATTTTCGGTCCTAAACTTCCATGGTCGTTTTGAGGCCCTAACCAACATTTTTAGGGCTCGTCATAGTCACATTATGGATGAAGTCAGAGAGTGACAGAATAATTTGTATTCCTTGCATAGACCTTTCCAACGAGCTATCATGCACCTAAAATGGATGTCATATGAAAACGTTACGACCTCGGGAAGTTGTTGTACCAACATACCCTATTGAGGCCCACATGATTTTTGGCACTTCATCTCCACATTGGGGCCGAAAACCATTTGTATTTCATCTTCCACTGGTAGGTTTTTGGATTTTTAGGGTTTTTTCATTTATGTCAAAAAGGCATTTCGAGACTCATTGTACTCATCTTCTTGTGAATGAGTGTAGTCATCCCATCTCTTCTTAGAGATAAGATGCCACAATTCTAGAGAGTCTTTCACTCTGTAATTTTATAGTCCTGTACATTTCACTCATTAATAGAAATTATGTATTATTGTATATATCTTCCTCTTTTTATATATATATCTGATATATCTTTGTTATATTATTGGATCTCTTTCAATATCTCGGTATATTTCTTTATTATATCTTCGCTCTCATTTCATGCTCAAAATAATCTAGATCATGAAGACACTAATATTGTGCAGCAGCAAGGCTAGATTTCAGCGTTAACTGACAAGATTCAAGAATTCACCCTCCCTAGAGTAGGTCAAGCACGGGTATGGTGTACCGAATTATACATTGAGGGTCATAAAGCAACATAGTGTCCTAGATTGAAGGGCACAGGATACCCTCCACAGTCGATGGTGCCTCTGCCAGTAGGACCGTCGAGAGAGGTCATGAAAGTTGTCGCTACAACACCATTTCATGGCCTTGTTCAGTATCATGCTTTACCAAATCATCAAGGAGGCTAGAGTGGGGAATATTATGAAATATTTCAAAGCCATGGTCACTCCCCTTAGCACTATCCAATCCTACAAAATTATTCCCTTATTTTGAATACGGTATAATGTGAATTATGCGGGCCTCCCACTCACACCACCAAGAAGTGTCGCACCCTGGATGCCCTTGCAGACAAGTTGGACCGATATGCATTTAAGGGCAATGAAGTTCCTTTAGGGTTTGTAGGAGGACGCAGAGGTGGGGGAGGATTCTGAGGCGAGAACAATGGTGGGAGAGGACCAACTCACTATTACAATTGTGATGAACAAGGGCATATAACAAGATATTGTCCACTACTGAGAAGAACTTGGTGTGAACATTGCAAAAACAATACTCATTCCATTGAGGACTGACCGGAATTTATTTCCAAATGGGAAGATCGTGTAAGACAACAGGGTGCTAATTTAATAAATTCTAAGCCTTGGCCCATTACTGAAGAAATAGATCCCAATATTAACAGTATCACTCGAGCAGGAACAAGGACTGGTTTTGATATTGACAATCCCAATCAAAGTAAGATTCAAAAAGTGGTATCGGTGGATTCTAAGTATGATCCCCTAAGGAAAAATGATTTCTTCCAAAACAATGTAGAAATGTTTCAACATATGTCTAAACCTACCATATCAGTAGTTATAGAGCCAAGTGTTGAATTTCACCCAAGAGTTGCGGAAAACATGTTGGCTTTGAAGAACTTGCTAGCAACATCACAACAAATTATTGATCTATGGTTCCAACTGTTTTATGATATTTTGGATGATGAACAACTCACTAAGAAGTTGTGGAATGCGCTTAGAGGGATTGTGGAGGCTGAAGGGAGCTTGCAGGAGTCGATTGTTGTTAATTTTTCAGAGAGACATACAGGTAGAGTACAAAGGAGGAAGTAGAGATTAGGAAGATAATTTAGACTAAATTCTCATATCGATGACTAAAAGATTAGTGATTTTATTCTATATTTGGGGTTTGACGTCAACATACTACCAAAGAAAACTTGGGAATCCATGGGTAATCCCAAGCTCGTTTATTCACCTATTCAGTTGCACATGTCCAATCAGTATTGTATCTATCATTTTGGGAGGCTAAAAAAAATTGAAGTGGACTTAGTTGGTGTTAAAACAATAGCAGAATTCAAGATCATAGAAATATTGGGAGAGAAGGATCCATATCCATCTCTATTGGATATCGACTATGCATATGAAAATTACATTGTTATAGATCTCAAGAAGGAAACCATGATTTTTGAAGCATATGGTATGAAAGTAATCCAACCTTTAGACCTTTACCAAGGTCCTCAATATACAGATCTGGTCAATGAGAACATGGAACAGGATGTCTAGGATCAACTCTACACTTTGACTACAAGGAGGCAGACAGATTACATTAACCCTACTGCAGATGGATCAATATGTTTGTGGAGTATTCAGTGTGCAGGTGAAGATTTTGAGATCACTTTTGACAACTGGAAACATGGAAGATACGATAACTTCTCACGATGTTGTGTGACTATCAAAGCTTCTAGATGGGTTGGATCAAATATTCAAGAACACCTTATTTACGATGGCACTTCATATTTAGGAAGATTTCTCATTGATCTAAAGGACAAGGTTGCACTAGAGAAAAGACTTCTCGTACTTGATATTTCTTTAAAGTCATATCCATCTAGGTGGTGGGCCACTCATAAAGGTACTTTCGCATCTTGGGATGAAGTAAAGAATGCCATTCAATATCGTTTTATTTTCCCATCATAGGTCACTCAGTCAAATGAGGATCAGAAACCAAAATTCTAGACCTCAACTTTGGAGGCATATCATGGGTCCTCTGATCCAAAGGATCATCTTGCACATTGTATTCAGGTATGGGAAGTTGTGAAACTTCCTTCTCCATTTTTGGTGCATCAGTTTATTCATTCTTTGGTACAAATTTCAATTGCTTGGTATGTGCATGAGGAGGATCTATGAACAATCTCTTGCTGGGAAGTACTTCAAAACCAATTCTTTCACGACTTCTCATTCTCAGGTAAGTTTCTTGAAATCACCTTAGCTTTGCAATAGATTAAAAAAATCTTATTTACAGATGAATTTAAACCTATACATATTCCCATAGTCTATCTCGAACATGAATACCTACTCCAGCATAACCTTTACCCAACCCCTAGTCGAATACCCTTGGCTTGTAGTAAAATTAATGAAGACCCAAGAGACCATGAAGGCCTAGATGATCTTAGGCATTTGACATTTAAATAATCTGAACACAGTAGATATATTCACAACACTAATTTGGATGATGTTAATAGTTCTTATTCTAACCCCTAGAGTTGCGGAAAATAAACATAGGAAGTGAGGAACACACTAAGCTAGCTTCCATAGGGGATTATTGGGATGAATAGACCGTGACATAGATACAAGTGTTGTTGTGGGAATATGAGGATCTATTCCCTACAATGTTTTCAGAACTAAAGGGTATTAAGGGATATTTAAGGGAGATGAAGATAGAGATAAAACCTTACTCCAAACCAGTTGAATATTGGCGATACCATCTGAACCCCGGAGTCAAAGAGAAAGTGAATAAAGAAATTGATAGGATGCTAGAAGCTGGGATGATTTTCCCTATCTATAAGTCTGAATGGATTAGTCCTATCGTCATAAAAAATAAGAAAGGTATGGAGGATATACACATCTGTGTGGATTACATGAGCTTGAACACTTCCTATGTACATGACCCTTTTCCTACCCCCTTTAGTGATGAGGTATTGGATCAGGTAGTGGGAAATGAAGCATATTCCTTTCAAGATGGGTCTTTTGGATACCACCATGTTAGAATTATCGAATAAGACAAGAAAAATACTACCTTCACTACTGCATGGGGATCATTTTCCTATAATCTTATGCCTTTCGAGCTCAAGAACTCCCCAACAATGTTCTCTTGTATAGTGATTGCAGCATTTTGTGACTTCATTCATAATTTTCTCGAGGTATACCTGGATGATTAGACTCTATACATATTACTCAAGGATCACATCAGGATATTATGTCTAATGTTGGACCATTGCAGAAGGATACACATTTCCCTTAATCTGAGAAAAATTATTTTTTTTGTACCCTTTGGGAATCTCCTCAAACATATAGTTTATAGGGAAGGAGTGCTAGTCGATCCTGCGAAAGTTGCAGTAATTCTCAATATGCCTTCTCCTACCATTTTCAAACAGATGTGAACTACTTAGAGCCATATTAGATACTATCACATGTTTATTAGGAGTTACACAAGTATAACAACACCTTTGGAACAACTATTAAGGAAGTCCGAAGAGTTTCGTTGGACTCAGAATTGTGATAAAGTGTTTGACCTACTAAAATAAAGTTGAGTATTGCACCTATTTTAACTTATTATAACTAGAAAATTGAGTTCCATGTACACATTGATGCCTCTGCGATGGTGTTAGGTTCTATTCTAGCAAAACCAGGGGAAGGAAATCTAGATCGTCCTGTCTATTTTTCTAGTAGAAATATTTCCCAGGGTGAGCGCAACTACACTACAACTCAAAGGGAAGGTTTGGCAATGGTTTATGATTTACAAAAGTTTAGACATTATTTGTTAGGTGGTCATTTTAAGTTTTTTACTGATCACTCTGCTTTGAATTATCTGGTTAACAAAATTGTGTTAGAAGGTAGAATTTGCAAATGGTTGTTTTTATTTTAGGGAAATTTTCTTTTGAGGTCATTATCAAGCCTAGTAAACTAAATATGGGGCCAGATCAATTGTCTAGACTAGATTTGGAAGAAAGTTGCGGAGTTGTAGATGATCAGCTCCATGTTGCAGATATTTTCCTTATTGAGGCTATTCTTGATTACTTGTTAGATATTGCATTATTTTTAACCACTGGTAGTACACCATAGGGCTATTCTGTGACTCAAAAAATACACCTAGTGGTTCGTGTAGTAGAATATCAATTGATTGTGGGCCAATTGTACAAATTAGGATTAGATAGTAGCTTGAGGAATTGTGTACTCGACCATGAAATACCTGATATTCTATGGGAATGTCACAGTGGATTTGCGGGAGGACATGTTGGTGTCAAGGTGACTACTCAAAATATATCACAAGCAATATTATGGTGGCCTATAGTGTTTAAAGATGCTAAGGACTATGCTTAGGCCTGCGATGTATGTCATAGAGTGGGGAATCCATCTCGTCATGATGAGTTACCTTTACATCTTGTCTAGTCATTGCAAGCCTTTGAAAAATGGGCTATCGATTTCATTGGTCTGATAAATCCCCCAGCCAAGCATTCAAAGGTAAGATACATAATTACCACAAATGACTACCTTACTCGATGGGCTGAAGTGAAAGTTGTTTGGTATTTCTCTACAACCACAACAACACGACTTATTTTTCAGAATATGATTACCCGATTTGGTTGTCCTTGGAGCTTGACCAGTGATTAAGGAGCCCATTTTATTAGTGATACTATTTTGACCCTCACAATAGAAGTTTTTATTCATCATCATAAGAGAAGTCCCTACCATACACAAGATAATGGAAGAGTGGAATCATTTAATAAAATATTGGATATGGGGTAGACTAAATCTTGTTGTGCAAATCGGGATGACTGGGATGAGCGAGTTCCAACTATGTTATGGGATTACAGAACTACCACGAAGTGACTGCACATGTATACCCCATTTCAATCGGTATATGGTAGAGAAGCGGTAGTTCTAGTTGAGATTCTCATCCCGAGTCTATTCATTGCGCAAGCTACTAATATGACAGATGATGACTCCATATCGGCATGGATTACGGAGCTAGTGGAACTTGAGGAGGCTAGATTCTTAGCATATTTTCATTAGACTATGGAGAAAGCCAAGAAAAAGGATTGGCATGACCGTCATATAAAGTGTAAGTTATTTTTTCAATGTGACCTAATCCTATTATATGATAGCAAATATCATACACATTCGGTGAAGCCACAGATGCATTGGCTGGGACCTTTTCTTGTTGCAGATATTCGTGAATATGGTGTTGTTAAGCTTGTGCAAATAGATGGTATTATTCATCCTAGATGGGTGAATGGCATTTGCATGAAGCCCTATGTTTCTTATCGATAAGTATATTGGCACAACGCTCTTGTACTCAACCGTGCACGTAGTAGATAGGTTTTTTCTTTGTAGTTCTTGTTTCCTGGTTCTGCCAATAAATCGATGACTTGTCCAATAGTCACATGTCATAGAGTCTAGTTGTCATTGCAACATGGATATCACCTTTCTGGTCGGGGAGGTCTCAATCAAATATTTGTGTATTTAGTCATCTTTGTGTTTGAAAGTCGCACCCTGTCAATGGCACTATGGTATTTAAAGACCATTGATACCCTTTTCTTCGTTGTCTAGTCATCATTTGTCAGAATTATTTATGTCCTCATCAATGATTCATACTTTTCCGGGTGAGAGTTGGTGGGGCCATTACTTTTCCTTTCACCCTAATCTCTTTGTCCCATGTTCCCCTTATGCTCTTAACTACCCAAATCGATTTGTAGATTTTTCCATGTTCACTCGTCATGTTCGGCATTAATGTTCAATTGATTCCATGTTGTCTCTCTTAATGGCTCATAATATCATCCCCATTTCCCATCATTTCCTATAAACTTTCCTTTGGTCGATCGTTTACCGGTATCGTGTTTTCATCAAATTTATTTGTATCCTTAGTCTTGGAGCCCCTTGAGAACTCTGTGAGCCCGCGTCCTTGTCCACCAATTCACTTTGTCTACCAACATCGGTCTCTTACAATGGTATGCAGTGTTTAGCAGGGAGCCCTTCCCAAAACTACTATTCTAGAGGAGTTTATTAATCTATGTGTTGTAGTTCCAGGTGATCTCCACAGGGAGGTTGAGTAGGCTTGGCTCATCGACCTTGATTTTACAGATGATTCCTTGTTTCCACATATAGCTAACCATGATTTCATGGATTGCACCACATTTCCAGATGGAGAGTTTCAATGGAAATGGAAACCTGACTACTCTCCATTGTGGGATTCTACTTTGACGTTTCTTCGCAACCTACCTATTTTTGGTAGTATTGAAGAAGTCGGACGGTGCACAAAATTCCTCATCATCAGAGTACACAAGAGGAACTTATGGTTAGACCAGGTTTATCCAATCCACATAGACAAAATTCATATGCTTACCAGGTTTTCCATGGAAGGTCAGGATGTCACAGATGGCTTCCAAGGATCTCAGAAGCATGGTAAGAGGAAGGGTGAGTTGAGCCTCTATAAGAAATATGACACTCGTTGTGGAGGTTGTGGAGTGCACATTATGTCGATCAACGATGAGAAGGTATGCATGGCTTGCTACCTGATTGTTGGGAAGGTGATGAGAAAGTACACGAAAGGTGAATGCACCTTTGATGCCATTGCAATCGTAGAGTTTATAAAAAATGGTGTACCTATGAAATCGTGTAAATATCTTCACATCGAGATGTTCCAGGCTTGTGTGGATGCACATGGGGGAGACAGGTATTTCATCTATGGATACTTACTCATAGAATTTTCTATGTGGAAGTGGCAGCCTCCAAAGGGTCGTAGTATCTCTTGCAATGTTGATGGTCGTATCGCCAAGTTTTTCGACCCATGGCATTTCTGTCGTGCATCCACCAAAAAGATAGATCATAATGTCGTCTTTGCACAGTGGTATAATGACCTCATTGCCGCCACACAAAGGTCACGAGTTACACTTGAACTGCTTAATCAACATACCCATGACATTTGGTTTGGGATTTGTCATAACCATACCTTTGTGTGTCCTATGGGCATTGCTCCAACACTCTTTCATATGACCTTGTTACCGTTTTACCTAGATGAGGTATCATTTGATAAGGAATTCACCTCATGGATTGGTGTCACTATAGAATAGAATAAGATGGGTGTCTCTTACACGATGCCCACCATTTCCCAAATACTATCTCCTATGTAGACCTCTAGTGTAGGGGCTGGTTCTGCAAAGCGTGATAGGATTCCTTCCATATTAGAGGAAGGGGAGGATGAAGGTGATGAGGAAGTGTTACTAAGAGAAATAATTAATATCCCATTTTCTTATATTCCTAATAACGCCACCATTTCTGGTAAGCAATTCTGTGAAGTCCTTACCTTTGTTTTTCCCATGAAAAAATAGTGCACGAACTCTCCCTCCAAGTCTTTTGCTAACCCCGTTATCACCATGGCCACTCCTTCTTTTTTTATTCCACCCCCCACCTGCACCATTACCCCCATTCTCTCATCCTTCTCAGTGATCACTATTATTGATAACCCTCTACTCACGCAAAAATGTTAAGAAACAAATACCAATATAGCATAGAAAAACCTCAGAAAAAGTACTCAACGCCTTGAAAAAGATACAATTTCAGATAATAAGCCTCTTCGAGGGGGCAACCTCCTTTTACCCCACTTAAATGTTCAAGTACAAGATGATTCAAAAT